>JAVQJL010082826.1:0-25101 GCA_036024295.1 Nannoperca obscura | reverse complement strand
ATTTTCATGTTTACTCAAATTGTTCTCGTTTCAGGCCCAAAAATTCCAGTGCATTCCCAGCAAGCAGTTTACCCTGCAAAACAAAAGTGTACACACCATGTTGAATACTGGATTGGACACACTCTACATTAAATTTATTATTATTATTAATTTGCCAAACTGAATATTTGTAAAATGATGATCTAATATCATTTTACAATAACACCTAAAATCATTCATTGATAATATAGAATTATTTCAAAGCTTAATTTATACAAATCATCCAGTGTTGTCAGTCTTGGCCTTGGCTTAATCAGCGCATTGAAAGTTAACTAAAAATGGTAAACATTCAGTTCCTGTCCTAATGAAAGAGAAATGCTTTTGTCTTGCACAAATGGTAATTGTTTTTTCCCCCTTCCCATTTTTCTCTTTCTCTGTCTCTTACAGCAAGCAAGGATCTGGCACAGACTTCCTATTTCATGGCTACCAACAGGTTGTTATCCTGCCCCTCCTTTGTTGCACTTTGACTGCACACCATAGCTTCCTGTAATGCAGGGCACCCTTTCAGTGTCCAACGGGCCCTACTTGCGCTGGTGGTTGTTGGGATGCTTGCCTCCTCCCCTCCCTTGTTCAAAGGAAGTGGGACAGGATGGCTTGTGGCGTTACCGGCCCCAGTTGCAGTGCGGTGTATTGTACAAGGGACCAAGTGTTGGCACAGATGGGTTGAATGCAAAATGTGAAGTTTAGTGGTGCGCTTGAAACCCACATGTTTGTTCGGTTGCGAAAAAGTGCATAATTCTAAAAGAAAGACACTTTGGTAGCCTGAATAGCAGCTAAAGATTTCACAGATGTAAACATTTCTCGTAGAGGTCCTTCTGGTAAGTACCGCAAATTAATTTTTAAAATGTTCTTTTTCACATCCATTTGTACAAAATGCATTATCTCAAATATTTTTCACCTTTTGCTATATTTGCTTTGTCTTGATATTTTTTCAAGCTCTTCTACAACATCCTTTCATACATTTAGCTCATGTAAACAAGAACAAAGCAATTGCAACCCATTAAGGATCAGCAGAATATGTAATCCAGATAATTATTTCAGTATCCCTTATACTGCTCAAAAGGCATTTGGTCATTATGACTTATTCTAAAGCAAGGACAAAATGTTCTCAACACGTCTTGCAGTAGAAAAACTGGGTCCTTAAAGGGTTTGTTTAAAGGGTGGTGGAAAGGAATTGGTATTAATGTAACTTTGTCTAATACTTCAAATGAGTCGACAATGTCTGGATGCTGACTGTGAACTGTGTTTGACGTTTTGCACTAAGCTGCCACTTACAGTGATAGCTATAGCCATATGGTTCTTAAAATAGCTCAATACTCTTTCAAATTGATTTATTTAAAATTTAGTCAAGAAGACTCATTCCTAATATTTTAAAGGATTTTAGATGTATAAATCAACCTGAGATGGGGTTTTGAAATATTGTCATACGGCAAATGCTTGTAAATGTTGGCTGTGACTGATGTCAGACTCCAGACATTGTACCTGTCTCACGGTACAAGGTTACCATCCATCTTATCATAATAAAGTGATTTTGAGTCTAGCTATATCATGGACAATGCTTTTCTTGTGAATCTTTATTGTCATGCATTTTGATTCCAATATTATATAGTCTCGATATTTGGATGGTGGCCATTTGTCAATATGTATTTTTCTTTTGATGTGATATGAATATGTTGTACTGTCTAATTGTGATCTAAACTTACATTACGCTACACTTCTTAACTGATGATTTTACCCCTGGGTCATAGGTCAAATTAGTGGTGCTATTTAATATAGGAGGGAGAATGGAGAATATTTAATATTTAGACCATGCTTACATTTCAGTGTGTCCCTAACACTGGCAGCACTAATGCCAAGTTGTATTCATTGGTCTGGGGGGCCACCTAGGTTTATCCCTTGCATCACAGAGAACTGTACAGAGGGTTGTAGGAGCAGCCCCACGTCAGTTGACTGTACTATGATGCAACGGTCACATGGTTGGCCTCAGGGTTCAGTGTTGGCAGGACTGCACGTGGCCCCCTCATCACTTCCCTAATTTAACTAGCCATGGTCCATGAAACATAAATCATTGTCACGTTACTTTTAAGCACACTGGGAAATTTGTCCTTGAATTACATGAATCATGAAGTTATTAGAGATGGCGCTTGTATTGTAAGCGTTTACCGTATCAACACAATCAAATAGCTTATCTTTTGCAACCAGTGCCTACAGCAAATTAAAGTTGTCTGCTCCTTCTTGTGTTTTTTTTTCTCTCTTCTCCACATGTGGGACCAATCATGACCGGCCTGAATCAACCCACTCACATACCTATACCCTCACATATGTCTTACACACACCGATCACCCGCGCATACCCTCACACACTACGCAGTCTACACCTCACTACCTTCTGCCTCCAGTACAAGCCCACGGTGATCGCCTGTGTGTGCATCCACCTGGCGTGTAAATGGTCCAACTGGGAGATCCCAGTTTCCACTGACGGAAAACACTGGTGGGAGTATGTGGACAACTCTGTCACTCTTGAACTGCTTGATGGTGAGGCTTAACTTTTTCTTAATACATTACAGTGAATGAATCGCGGCACTTTCTATATATTTAATATGGTTTTGTATATGGCTGTGTTTTGTAAGCATGTTTACTTGGGAAAAGGTCATACAATTAATGTATTTTACTAAGGTGTAAATGAGCAAAGAGGCAGTTCCATTGTTTTAGTTTAACTGCTATTTGAGGTTGTTTGATGACAGCGTTCTTGTCTTGTACTTGCAGAGTTGACCCATGAGTTTCTGCAGATTCTGGAGAAGACGCCCAGTCGGTTAAAGAGGATACGCAACTGGAGGGTAGGAGTACATTGCTGTTTTGTTTCATGCATATAAAAGACATGTTGGGCTTGTATTTGTAAATTTTAAATTTGATTTAAATATGAAAGTGGACATTTAAACCAGCAAAAAGTGCCAACAAGAATTTAACTGTATCTAAAGCTCTAAACAGTGTTTCAACTTTCTTTCTACCTTCTAGGCAACACAAGCTGCCAAAAAGCCTAAGACTGAGGGCGCTCAGTTGACGGACTCCTTTGCTGGGCCTTCCATGCTCCAAGATCAAGGCGATGTCTCACTCCCCGGAGTCTCCTCTTCCAACCCAAGTTTTTCCAAAGCAGGCGCCACCTTCACCGTGCCCATGGCTGTCCAGTCCGGAGGTGCACTTCTGTCTCTGGACACCTTAGCTGGCACATACAATCCAGCTAGCCACAGCGAGTGGCCCCAGGGCCTAGCAGGGTACCCTTCCACCTGTATAAAACAGGAACCTCTCAGTATCCCCCTCCAAGAGCCCACACTGTCCTTGCAGACCCCCACTTCCTCTTTGCTTCAACATCCTCCGGCATACAGGACTGAGAAAACGGCAGACTTCATCCATGTCAAGCAGGAACCAAAAGAAGCTGGTGGAGGCGGAGTGGGCAAGCACCAGCCACCACCTCCGTCTGCCTACCTTCCACCAGCTCAGCCTCCTCCACCACAACCTTCTTCAGCTCCAAAGCTCTCTCTGGACAAATACAGAGAGAAACATGCTGCAGAGCTGGCAGTCTCTGGGCAGAAACGTAGTCAGGAACAGCATGGAGGAGAATTGGATTGTGATGTGAGGGGGGATATGTCGTCTTCCTCTTCTACTACCTATGCACCATCCTCTACGAGCCAAGTAGAACATAGAAAACATTCACAATCCCACCAAACATCCTATGGTGGTGGTGGCAGCACCACTCCCTCACCAATGAAAATTAAAGTCCCCTCATCTTCGGTGCAAGATAGACGTCATCACAGTGACAAACGGGACAAAGGCTCTCTTAAACTCCGCCTGGCTGTTCCAGGGTCTGGTGGCAGCTCCCAGCTGGATAAAAGTGGACAACCAAACAAAGATGAGCTTAAGATGAAGATAAAAGTTTCATCATCAGAGCGCCACAGCTCATCAGATGAAGGCATGGCGGCCAACAACAAGAGTAAACATTCCAGTCCTCTGCTGAGCAAAGAGAAACCACATCATGGGGCAGATCACAACCTCCATCGCCACCACAAGCACCCTCATCCATATGCACACAGTGGGAATGGAAGAGGATTCCCAGAAGGCCCAGGTGGCGGGGGAAGCCTTCTACGGGGTCCTCCGGGACTGGTCAGCATGGAAGGGACTACACTTGCTCCTCCTGGATCCACTTCTTTTTCGTCATCGCGCAAGAGGGCGTACGCAGAGGCCAGCCACAACCACCACCCTTCCTCCTCATTCCCAACTTCTTGCTCCAAAGTGAGCAAAATCTCCAAGGGTGGCACTGGTGCTACAGGTACTACATCTTTTTCTTTCCCCTTTCTTCCTCCTTGCTCCTCTCCTGTACTGCAGTGTGTCTCGTCTGGCTTGCAGCTCTATGGCTAACCTCTTCCCCCCCCTCCCCCTCCTCCTCCTCCTTATTCTTGTTTCTCCTCCTCCCCTCCTGTCACACCCAGGTGGGCTGCGGACCTCTCAGCAGTACCCTCCTTCTAGTGAATCGCCACATGAAGTGGGAGAGCAGAGACACTGAGTCCACCACTCTGCAGCCATGGCCAGGACATGGAAATGACTCTGAAGACTATGCTCACCGCCCTGTTAAGTGCCCTAGGAAAATAACTTGATGTGATGATAAACCCTTCACTGAAAGGCAGAAAAACGTACCTGCAAAAAAAAAAGAAAAGTATTGTTGGACTTCTCAATATCGGAGAGACACTAAAGATGAAAAATTATGCTTCCTGACTGTCAGATCTCTGAGCTGTGATGCTCAGTCCTGTCTTTCTGTTAGTGTGTTGAATTGCTGCTTGGTTCTCCTTCCTCCTCAAATGAGTCTAGGAATGTGCAAAGGTTGGTGCGTCTGTGTTTTTTTTTGTGGGAAAGGTCCTTCCCTACATTTCAGATCTTCATATGGGAGAAAGTATTAGTAAGTAATATAAAAGGCATGGAAGGTGCACTTTCTTCATTTTCCTCCTCAATTTTTTTTAACGATTCATTTAATTGAATCATATTTTTGCGGTTGTATGGAGGAAACCGGTGGCCAGCTGGAGATGAGTTTAAGTTATGTTTGCTGGAAATCCATTTAGTACTGTTGATGGATGCAAATTTTTTTTAGGTGTAAAGTTTCATCTCCTCAATTACTTTCTTGTCTTGATTTCTTTTTATACTTAAATACTGTGCGTATGATTTGCATGTTTCAATCAAAGGGATTTAAAAGGAGAACATGTACTTGCTGTTTACAGAAAGTGGAGATAAATGTTCATACGTTTTTGTATGTTTAAAGACAAAAAAGCTATACCATGACTACTCAGGTTTGGAGCTGCTTGTAAGTATAACAAGATAACTATAAAACCTATAAAAGACTTATTTTGACCAACGGAGTGGGCGTCATCGGGTAAATGATTGCAGCATTCCACTGGTGTGTGCTTCTTCTAGCCTCCATACAGGGGGCGCTGTACTGTGCTTTTCCATTTCGGGAAATATCAGCTGAGGCCCTCAGTAACAGGCACATCCAACACCTACATATCCCATCAGAGTAGGGCTGCAGCTATCGATTATTTTAGTAATTGAGTATTCTAACAATTATTCCATCGGTTAAGTGATCAGATAAAAGATTAATTTGCCTTATTTAAGAGCAATAGTAAATTCACAAAAGAGAAAAGCAGACAGGGTCTTAAAATGAACAACTAATTGGTTTACAAAAACAATTTTTAATCTTTTAAATTGCATCTAATATCTGTCAAAACTAAACCCATTTAGTGCTTGAAAGTGCAAAACATTTTGCGAAGTAATTTCTAATTACTTTAAAAAGGTAAACGTATACATAAACATTGCTTTTTAACTTTCAGAACTACAATTTTAAACGTAACTACTGCTCCGGCATAACGTAAGCCATTATAGTCTTGACATTTTTAAGTGACAAATTTAAAGAGTTCTGGCACAATCGTATGTCCTGGATGAGGTAGATAATGGGGTGTTCGTGTGTCTGTGAGCCTTTTTAAAGGAGCATGTGGTGGTTGCAATAAAGACAAGTGATCATGTTAACATGCTCCGAACTGAGGCTTGCTCTGCGCTTTGCAATATTTCCTGCTGCAATGTTGCTGGAATACACAACAAGGACTTTGCCAGCGTTGGATAGCTTGCTGCATTTGTTTTCCACCATAATATCGGATTCTCCTTCTTAGTCAGGAGATGTTCTCCGAAATATATCCCAAGTCCTCCTTCTGCACAGTTTGGTTTAACTGCTGCTCCTCATCCTCTTCGTCACGTGTACTGTCTGATGATCCCAGTATATTTTCAAGGAAATATACTGGTGCCAGGGCTTGTACTGTGTTTTGGACCATAAATGCTTCATCAGCAGGAAAGAACTTAAGTTTTTTAAACCTGGGATCCAAAGTTGCAGCAATTAGGACTGTGTTTGGAGATTCAAATTGAAACACAAATAGTTCTTGCCATGTTGCTGAGATCTGCTCTGCCACATGAGCCTGGTATGACCTCACTGGTGCAGTGTCAGAAGCTGAACTCTGCATGGATTTCTTAAGGCTTTGTACAAGCTGTGGAAGTGCAGAGAGGGTAACATACCTTTGCCCACTCAGAAACACTGTAGCTCCTTCAAATGGCTCAAGGGCCTGGCTCATTTCATCGATCGGGTTCCACTGTTCAAGCTTGAGAATCGAGGTAGTGGTGTTTTCCTCTCTGAGTCACTGCTGGGTCAGAGCGTGCAGCAGTCACTGGCCATCTTTGTTCCAGAAGCCCGGATAACGTGATATGTTCTGTTCCAGCAAGTTCTTACATCTTGAACCAGCATGTGTTGTGTGTTCATTTGCTGCTGTTTATCCTTTAGCTCAGTGCATGCCAGCTCACTCCTTTTTAAAATGTTCAACAAGGCATCTTGCAGCAGCCACACACTTGGAGATTGGTGGCTCTTCAGAGTGCTTTGCACAACCAAGTTCAGGGTGTGACCTGCACATCGCACTGATGCCCATCCGTGCTTTTCTGTCAAAATCTTTACAGCTGCTACAACATTAGCACCTTTGTTGTGTACAACAGCTTTGGTTTTCTCTGGTGGAATGTCAAATTTGGCAATAACATCCTCAAGTGTGTCTTTTTTCTAGGGGACTCCTTTTCCAAATCCTCCCTAAGAAAATGTCCCGTCACCCTCAGATACGCCTGTAGCAACGCTCATTCAAATGTCAGTTGTGAGTGCAACGCTGTCTCCTTAAAGGTGTTCTTCAACTTGCCTTTGATTACTTCCTACTTGTTCTCCATCATTTTCATGATGTAGGTTTTTGAAGGAAGCGTGTACCTGGGACAGAAAGTGAAAATCATCTTTTGAAAGCCTTCATCCTCCATCATGGACAGTGGGCACATGTCTGACAGTCATGTTCAAAATGCTGTCTGTGAACTGCTTGCTCAACTGAACATGGTGCAGCTGTCCATACAACACTAATTTAATCAAAGAGGTGAAATAATTATTGATATTTATTTATTACTAGGCCTAAATATTATACTGTAAGTTCATAAGACTGGCTAATGTACATTTATTAACTTTTTTGAAATGTTGCCATGCACTTGCTGACCCTACTTGCTGCAATGAAATATATTGGATTGGTGCAGTTTAGGCTCCAATTTACACCTGATATTTTCCTTTCTGGAATATTTTGTGCATCACTGTGAGGTTAGTAGGTGTGTGTGTGTGTGAGAGAAAGGTACGGCGGGAGAGAGAGATAATAAATAAGTCATGATAACACGAATAAAGCTCAGGCTTTCACAAATTAACTGAAGCAGTTCATTTGCTGTGGTTATTTTCTTTAGCAAAACAGCTAACTTAGGAACATAACTAGCCATTCCATAAAGCCATAATTAACTTACATTCTTCACTAACCTTCATCTCAACTACCAACCATAATGCTAACTTAAATGCTAATGTTGACGTTACCTTGTGTCAGGTCCGTTTTATGGACTGGATGCTGAAACATTGGCGTTGCGCTATTCTGTTAGGCAAGTTCTACAATAAATATTTCATTTTTTTCAGCTTGAAATGATCCCAAACCTTGGACACTTTTTTCTCTGGTCTGTCTCTTCACCTCGCTCCTCACTATTATCTCTAACCTTTTTCAATTTTCCAGTTCGCACCATCACATCACGTCTATTTTGTGTATCCACAACGTAAGCACTCTCTGCGGTAGGAATAATAATTTGTGGAAACGGTGACCATTGAGCCTTATGGATTAAACAGATTTAGAAGAGCAATGCAATTTGTACCCCAAAAAAAATCTGGACCTCTAAGTAGACCTTAAGCTGGAGGCCAAAGGTTGGGCATCAAAAAGAAACAGACAGATGTAGTGTGTTATTAAAAGTTTACTTAACCCTTTTTACTTAGAAGTGCATCATACATCATTTCAGATGCCAGCCCATGAAAGGGGAGACATGTAAATATTATTCAACTATTAACAGTGTACTATTGAGAAATAATTTTCTTGTTGGCTCAGTTCCATCCCAGGAATACTTGTCAGAACAGTGACCAATTGGCCATATGCAATTTGACCTGCTGGAAAAAGCATCTGCATCCCTAATAGGTTTGTCAATGATGTACTCATACAGTTGGTTAAGGCTGGTTAACTTTACAGCCTGGACACGTCTTTACATCAGTTTCATACATTAATCTCTGTATACATTAATATTGTTCTCAAATCTTGGCATCCCGCTTTTCTTAACTGGGGTACTCATTTATTTTATAAATACCCAATAAGCCTGAGGCTGGATAGCTGGAACCCTCATGAATTTATAGTCGGGGCACACAACAAAAGCCGTTGTTGACAAATCTGCATAAGTCACTTTTTACATCCTTTTTTGCTTTTCATTTCAATGTTAGGAATAAACTTAAAAGTTGCCACTACCCTGACACAGTATAAACCCTGGTTGTTGCTGTCATTTGTAGATTCAAGAGCCATGCTTGTACTGCAGCATAGGCCTATAGTAATGAAAAGTTCAGAAGTGGCATGTATTAAGTGCAATTTTTCTCAATAACTCATCAGAGAAAAGCTAACAGGAAGTAGTTGTTCACATACTCGGTACTGAAAAATGTATATAATGAACGCTGCAATATGGATTACACGCATTTTATCAGAACCTAAATAGACAAAGCACAGGAACCTAGTTACACTATACATTTAAAATTAAGGTATTTATAAGATTGGCACATTTCTAAGATTTTTATAGGAAATACCCAAAGTCAGAAATAAAAATCTGGCATCTATCTGTTCACATTTTATAGGTTCTATTAATGCAAGTGAGTTGTACTACTCATGTACTGCCGTTTAAACTTGAGCTTAAGAATGCAATGACTACAGCATCACTGGGGAGAGGTGGCAGGCTTTCAAGAGGTCACAAAAGAATACTTAATGTTTGGAGTCACCAATTTGAATTTAGTTATTAAATGTCCCCTTTTGCTTAGTGTAACTCTTTGTTAACCACACAGTCCCTCTGGGTGACCACAGCAGTTCTTTTTCTGTGTTTCCCAAGAGTTCACTCCAGCCTTATTTTGGGGGATGAATGAATGCTTCAGCAGCTGTTCTGCAGATGGTCGTAACCTCTGGTCACTGGAGTTGAGAGAAAACATGAGGAAAATAAGGGAACTTATTCCCAAACACATACAAAAACATGTATGGAATTAGGTCCTTAACTCGATTAGTTTCAAAGTATATTTTTCATTATAATTAAACCAAGTATAGATTCAAAGAGGAGGACAACAGGTCTCACCTTGTCAAGCTGATTTTTACAAAATCCTTGGCGTTATCGGAAAACCCATCTGGTAAGGGGGGCATCGACCCTCGTTGAGCTCCAATGTAGAACAAGGCAGCCATCTTGTCCATATGTGCCAGTGGGGGTTTCCCTGTGGCCATCTCAAACACTGTGCAACCCACACTCCATATATCTGACTTCCTGCCATACCCTGTCTCATTGATAACCTGAGGAGTGGAAAAGTTGCCAAGAGTCAAACGAGATTAAAAGGACAATTTTAAGTTCAGCCAACCAATGGAATAAATAAATAATACATTGAAAAAAAATAGTTCTTCACAGATGAGAAGACCACCTAAATTAACTCTGTAAATACCTCTGGTGCCATCCAGTAAGGTGTGCCATGGACAGACTTTAGCAGATCGCCACTGTTGCTAGCAGTGTGATTCAGGCGGCTGAGACGGCGTGCACAGCCAAAGTCTATAAGTTTAATGATGCCGGTGGGCATCAGCATGACATTGTTTCCCTTCAAGTCACGATGGATCACCCTGTTCAGGTGAAGGTAGGCCACCCCCTCCAGGATCTGATGTGTGTATAGAGCCAGGACACGCTCTGGCAGAGGACCAAACCTGAGGGCAGTGAAAGGGACAATCTGGTTTCTCAGGGTTAGGCCATTCCTAAAGCTCAATATTTCAACAGATACGTCTGGGTAACTTGTCAAGCTATTTCGAAACAACCTAACCTGTGTAAGATGCTAGCAATGGATCCTCCTGGGATGTATTCCATGAAGATGGAAACCACATGCTGATAAAGTGAGGTCCCCAGGAAGCCAACAATGTTGCTGTGTCTAAGGGTTTTAAGCAGCTCCACTTCCCCCTGCAGACGACTGTAGTCCCTCTTTGCAGCATCAGGGTCAGAGACATCCAGGCTCACCTGCTTCACAGCTATCAGCTGGCCCTGGCTGGTCAGGCCGCAGTACACCTGGTGAGTAGGCAGTCGTGATTGCCAGGGTTAGTTGAGCATCAATGTCTGCTGGTAATGTTTGAGTATTCATGTAGGATTAATATAGAGTGCATGATTGTACGAACTGGTCCACAGACCAACAAAGCAACACTCAAAAAGTTCATGATACAAGAACACATTGTCAAATTTTTTTTGATTGAAAGACAAGGCTTGAATGTTGTTATTTTAAATTAGCATACTTACTGTCCCATAGGCTCCCCTGCCAAGTACTTCACCCTTTGTCCATGTGATGGTGTTATCTGCATCCAACCCAGAGCCAAGCAGAGTAGCACTGTCTGTTGAATTCACCTGTGATAAATTACACAGAATAAAGGTTAGCAAAGTAACTGAGAGAGCTATGCCGTGGGATATTAACAGAAACTCATTCATTAATTTGCAATAAACTTTAAATATATTTATAAAAAACAACTGAGTCTCTGAAGCTTTAGTGAGTCCAAATAATCTGGTGTTTCTGGGTTAAGGTGTTGAATTAGTTTATTGAAAATGTTCAGTCAATCTTTAATAGATGTGCAGCCTACATGTGTTTAACATGTGTTATGATATGGCGCTATATAAATAAAATTGAATTGAATTGAATTGAATTGAATTGAGGGACTGTATGAAAATGATTGGGTTGGTGAGGGTGGCTGAACCTTACAGAAATGTTGCCCTGTGCATGTGGAAAAGTGCACCTTTATGAACATGAAGTTTTTTTGATGTAACTGTTATTGTAAGAATTAACTATATTACAAAGGAAGGCTGAAATAAACCAAAAATTACAATACCCTCCCTACAGTCCCTAATGTTTGTGGATTTATGAAAGAACAATTGAATGAGTAGAAATAGTTTACTCATGGACACATTATAATATGATAATGACAGTGTTTCTTTTTTCAACAGTTTTATTTTCTTTTGACCATATTGTGTACCAAAAGGTTTACCTTAGGAAAGTAATTTTTTGCTGATACAGGATTGTTTTTTCTGTTGGACTCCTCTTTGCTTGGTTCTAGGTTTTCAGGACACGGGCCTTCGGATACATCCCTCTCGTCCAATGAGATCAGCTCCTCAGCCAGACATTGCAGCAGGTCATCTGTAAGCGGCCCGTCCCCCACCTCATCCAGAAACTTCTGGTAAACTGGTGACATAATGGTGTGGCTGCTGCTGCTATTAGATGTCCAAGTGTTGATCTTTTGGGGGCTTGGAGATAACACAGGCTCAGGAACCAGTTGGTTTGGGTTTCCTATTGATGAATTCTCACTTTTTTCTTGCATATTCATGTGCATGTGACTATAATCTTCAGCATGAGATAAAGTTGCTGACGTAGTGAATGTTTTGTCATCTGTTTCGGACTCAAATCTAGAAAGAGCCTCCTCTATGGTAGATAATCTATGATCTTCAGTCTTTTCTTGAGCACTATTGTGACAAATGTCCTTAGAGAGAACTAAGTCAGCCTCTGTGTGTTCATCCAATTTAGACATTTCAGTCACTTTGTGTGTGTCTTTCCCTGATACAGGTGTGAGGTGAGGTTTCACCTTAGAGAATGCAGGTTTTGGTTTGCTTTTAGCTGAAACCACCATGCTCTCACCTGGACTTCTCCTCATCTTACTCTGTGCTTGTTTCAGGGGTCTGTGTTTGACTTTATGGCACTGTTGTGTTTTCCGAGATGGAGCAGACTGTACTTGTCTGTCCTTAACTTTCTCACAGGAGCTGGAAACTCGAAGGTTATCGTAGATAGGACCAGCAAACATCTCGTAGATGGCCGGTCCTTCATCCCCACTGTGTATCTGCTGAAACATGTCTTTGTAGCTGATGAAGTCCACAGCAGATTTAGACCTTGGTGTCCCCGCTAGATTGGGTCTCTTCAGCTGCCGGGTGCTCTTCAGCTCCTTCACTGGTGGGTGCTGCTGAGTTCGGTTGCTGTTCAACTTATCAGGATTTGCTCTTTTGTTCTGTGCATGATCAATCATTTTCTTCCGTGGTGATGTGGTGCCAGTGTTACAATGAGAACCTTTAACAGTTTTAAGCTTTGACTTTACTTTTGTAACTGTCTCTCCACTAATTAGCTCAGGGCTTTTCCTGGTTTTATCTTTAACTTGAGTGGACAGTGAGGAGTACTTCAGATTGCTTTTGGGCTTCCTATTTAGGATGCTCCTGTCTTTGTGTGCTAATATGTTGAAGGACTGCTGGTTTGTTCTTGGTTCACAATTTATGCTTGTTCTTCTTTCCTTGTTCTGGACGGCCTTTAAGACCTTCAACAACCTTTCATCTTTCTTGGGATCCATGTCTGTCTGCGGAGGCTTTACATCTGGAGTAAATAATTGAGCGTTCTCCTCAGTAGTACTAGTTTTTAACTTTATATGCTTCCTGCGAGGGACTGGATCATCTACCCAGGTTTCTTCATAACAGGAATCCTTCATTGTTCTTTCTGTCTGTTTTTGGTGCTGCAAGTCATTTCTGTAATTTACTTCAGAGCATGCAATAGCATCACCCTGGTCATTCTTCATATCAAATGTTATCACATGGCTAATCTCAGTCTCGGGTTCTGTGGTATAGTCCACATTGTTGTTTTCCTTCTCAGACTTTGATGTGATAGGTATTTCATTGTTCACAGTGTCTTTAGTTTGATTCATAGTGTCTCCTTTTACAAAGGACTGACCATCAACAGGCTCTTTTGTACAATTCATATTGGCTGCTTTGTCTTCATAGTGAGAGTTTATAGCTTTTTTAGTGCAGAGAAGATTATTTGTTTTACTGATATGCTCTCCATCCAGGTTATGTGATGATCTGTGAATCGGAGGAATATGACTGATCCTTGACTGAACTTTAAAATGCAGCCTTGTCTCACCAACCAAATCCGCCTCAGTGGAGCTTACGTCATTAGAATACTTCACCATTCCGTCTCCAACAAACTTCAGATGGTTCTCTCCAGAAGCTCTCTCATGTGTATTCTTCTCATCTTCCTCATCCTCCAAATCGATGGAACTCTGGCTGCTGCTGGACCCGCTCTCCTCACTACCACCCTTAGTGGTCAGAGGGCCAGAGCGTGGGCTGCCCCAGGACAGCCTCTCTCTCCTCAGTCTGGTCCTAGAGCAACGGGGGCTCCGGCTGATGGGCTTCAGGGGAACGTGGTGTTTAAGTACTGGCAGCGCTGCAATGTCCCTGGGCCTTCTGTCAAGTGGCGCCAACAGCTTGGGTGTTTTGGGATGCAGAGTAGGCAAGAGACCCTGCGAAAACTGCAGAGAATAACGACATAAGGAGTAATTCAATTGCTTTGACTGGCGAGGTAGACACCCAAAGATGAAGGAATGCAAGTATGATAAGACAAATAGATGAGGCTGATATAAATAGGGTTTTTGGTTTAAATTCACCTTTTGTTCATTCATTGTATCTTGAGAACCCAGTCCTACAGACAAGAAGAGATTGTACATTTAAAGCAACATGTATGTATCATTAGAAAACTTTAATGATTTTGCTTGTCTGATTATAAATACATTAAGCCACTAATGAAACTTCATACCACAGTAGTTTTAGTTATACATCATATACAACACTGTTTCCTCTTGAATATTTACAACATGTAAGATAGAAATAAAATGCTCCACCTCTGATGCTCTGATCTAAATCTGCCTTGTATAAAATAAATGAGTCAAGGCTGTAACAATTATGATTATCTCATTTGAGGTTTATACACATTTACATACGGGTCTGGATGTGTGCTCTGGCCTGCATCAAGATGTTTGAACACAGTAATGGTTCCATGATGCTGGGGGCTGATTGGCTGAGCTGGCTGGACTCAGCCACAAACAGCAGGCTGGGGGAAGATGGGGATGCAGCAACCACACTTCTTGTTCTCGGCCTGTCAGGGAAAAATCAGAAGCAGACTTGAAAGATTTTGTGTTAATGCCACAAATGTATTGGTTCTCCTGAATGCAAAAAATAATAATAATATCAGAATTTGGAAGAGCAGTAGGTACGATCCTTACTGCCTCAGCAATAAATGCAAATATTATAGCAGTTTTTGTACATTGTTGATCAATAGCAAAATAATTGCTTCTGATAAATAATTACTTTTCGTTTTTGACTTATTCATTTTTGTCATATTCAAGACACCATTATTCAAGAGGATAGGAGATGTGGGGGCTGAGAGACATGCCAAAGATGTGGAGGAGTTAAAGTGTAACCAAACCCTAAAACTTTAAGCCTGAAATCTTGGTTCAGGTCCACAGTATGTCTGTTCGACCCGGCAATCCGCATTGTCAAGAATTCAGGGTGAGCATAGGTCAAGACTGAAAGAAAAGTCAGATTCTTCTTTTAGTCTATTTCATTTCCATCAGTCACAGGCCAGCAGTATGTTTCACTGCTTCACTCCCTTTTTATATTAGATGGTAACAAGCAGGGTGACAAACTGGCTTCTGCTATTGATCTGCCTTTCTTAACTAATCTCAAATGCTTAAAAAAATGAGTCCAGCGACAGTATGTACCTGGATCTAGGGGGTAACGGCTGGCAGGAGGTCCTAGTACTCAGCAAACCAAATGAGGAGGAAGAAGAATCCAGATGGCTCCAGCGTCTGCTGTTGTTGCTCAGGCTCGGCAGAGACAACCCTCCTCTGCTGAGCAGAAGAGGAGAGAACACAGATCAGTATATGGTTCATTTTGCCTTTGACAAGAAGAGACTATATGTATACTCTCAGTGGTTACTCAGTGGTTTGTTGGGGATCAACTGAGAAATTCTCATCAACAATATAACCTAAAAATTATAAAGTTTTGTTGCCTTGTGCTAAAGTGAACATAATGCCAAAAGCCCACTTTTCCTGTCATCTTTCTCTATTTCTGGAAGCTGATGCTATGAAATTAGAGACCTGCTCAAAGACCTTTATTCTCCTTGGATTCGAGAGCTTGGAGTTGATTCAGTGGCGTGAGCTCCACATAGCAGACAATGGGCTGATTCACCAAAGCCCTCTCTCCCCCTGTCTGTGTGTTTCTACCCTGTTTAGGTAGAACAGGTTGTCCTCTGGACACAGTGACAGGTGCCTGCATACAGGACAGGAGTGTAACCAGATAGGACACTATTCTACTGCTTGTGTAAAAAGTCAAGAGAATTTGTTGACTAGCCCAGGGAGCGTGTGTTGTTTCTACAAGTGTGTGTTGGGGGATGGAGTGTTAACTGTACGCGCATGAAATGTTTGTGGTTACCGTTTGTGGTTGTCCGTATGAACAGATGCTGATGTGTTTAAATCAACTTAGTGCCATCAGCTTGTAAATGATTGCTTCTTTGTATTCAAAAAGTGTGTGTGTGTGTGTGTGTGTGTGTGTGTGTAAAAGATTGTAAGATTTCACCCTGCCCACCTGCTTCCCCTCCCTGCATCTTGGTAGGCTTGTCTGATGTCTCTCAGTGTTTCCATGGCGTTTTGGAAACAGAGGGGGATCCCCTTATCTGGTCCAGACACACACACACACACACACACACACACACACACACACACCAATCCTAAATCCTTTATATTTTATCAGTGTTCTAAGTTGGACACCAATTTAATAATCTGTTACATACCATAATTCTGGTCTGACAACTCAAATATTGTTGTCTATATTCAAGCAAATGTGTTCAGAAAAGTAAACAACAATCACTGACATAAGAAAAATGCTTACATCACCAAAAAACTTAAAAAGTAACAAAAGAAGCCTGATTTCACATTGCATTTCCTGAACTGTAAAGTGTTTTTGAAGCCGTTTTATAGGCTGGAGGATCAAAGAAAACATCACTCTAAGGTTTCAGAAGTTTATGTAGCACCTGTATCAGTTGACAGGCTGAAAATGTCAAAGCCACACCACAACATAGAATGTGCCGTGATAAACTCACATACAACATATTGATACTAATGATAGACAAAACAACGGGTATTACCTGTTTCTGAGCCTAATGGTCCACTCTGCTCCCATATCGAGACCACGTTTAAGGGCTGAATCAGATACCTCCTCTCTGTGACTGTTTCTTTATGTCTCCACACTTTGGTAAGAAGCTAATAATTATACCTTTATTCTGTTTTTGCTCTGTGTATTCTCAACATGTCCATTAAACCCTGTAAAACGCTCTTTTAGTGGTCTGCTCTGTCCTCCCTGCGTGTCACCCATGCTGTTGTGACTGAGGTACAAGACTGGCGGGCAGGTTTCTCAGCTGAGAGGTTGTATTGTGTGTGTGAGACCCCTCCCACCCAGACAAGCCTCCCTCACTCCCCTCCTTTTAGAAGGTGATTTGATCTGATGGCCTATTTGGGAGCTGACTAGTATTTTTCTTCACTATAAAATGCCAAACACAGTTTAAAAAAATCGCTGACCTGTTTAAAATACTTAGTTGGCATCCAAGACGCCCATATCACCTCGTTGTGTTTTCTCTTTAGCCCTTTTATCCTCTAGGACTCAAGGTACAATTTCTCTCCTCTACCAAGTCCACAAAAAAAAAGTTCACTCCAATTTCATACATTGATAGTCCAAACCATAGCCCACTAAAACTTCAGGAGTCCTTTCAAGAGTCCTTACTTTGGTTGAGGGCTTTATGATGGTCAGATAGAGGATGGTAGTCTGGAGACTCTAGCAGTTCCTGGAAAGAACAAAAATGAGCAATTCATTTATTATATGTCCCCGTCTAAAAAAAAAAACATAGGCTGGAGCCTGCAGTACCGATATTAGCTCAGAGGATGCTACAAATGTGTGTGCAATTGAAATAAATCAAACAACAAAAGTTCCAGTGAATAATACTCTTAATTCCTCTTGTATTGAATATTTGAGTTTCCTGTGTTCTCATTTATTTGGTGAATGCTTTTTCAAAACTTGTGCAGAAAGTAGAACAAGGTGAGATTACAAAAAGAACACTGCTACCAAACCACAAAGGCATGCATTTGATTTTAGAGTTCTTAGATTTCACTGATAATGTTAAGAGCAACAAACAGCTCATGTGATGGTGCTTTGTACATCGATATAGCTTTCTTGGTGGTTTGGAATTCAAATTAAACATTACAATTGTATTGATTTTTTATCTGTTCTAATTAAACCCTTCAGATAAAGTTAAAAGTTTTTGATTTAAAACTGTACGTGTACACATGCATTACATTTAAGTGTGTCAGTGGGACTCTAAGCTACGTATACTGTGGCTTTTCCCCGTAAACCACCTGCTCCTCTTCTCCTCCAGGTAACCAGCTGCTCTGCTTGTCTGCTCTATCTATACAGACACCCGTCATACGGTCGTATGGCAGCTAAGTGTCAGCTACCCAGATCACCCCTCCTTCACACACACACACACACACACACACTTCCCTAAACAGCCAATTACTGCTTCCACATGTCTTCTGGGTGACTACTCACTGCCAGTGTGCCTCTATGTCTGTTAATTGTGGCTTCATGAGAGCAACACATTGGGGCTATCAGTCCCTCTGCAGTCACACACACACACACATGCTTAAATACAACAGATCATTATCAAGGCAGATCAGAAGGGTTTTGTTGCCATCGTGTTAGTCTCTCTTGAACAGAGTGTTGTTTCCTAAAATCTGGACAGTTCTATAAATTACTGAATACAAGAAATCTCTTTCCCAAATCTCTTAACAAGAGTGACAAAAGCCTTGACATCTTGATATAGAAGTGACATTTTAAAGCATTTTATCTTGCTTGCTATTTATCACTTACCCGTGTGTGGCTGTACAATACAAAGTGGTGCTGATGGGTTGGTGTCTGCGAGGGGGAGGCAGCTGTTGACTGATTAGGATAAAGGCTCTTAAGATCCAACTCTCCGTCCGAATCTCTACACTCTGAGTCCAAGTCCTGCCATGAGTCAGGGGCTAGAGGAGACATGGGGGCAGCATCTGCAAAAATTCAGAAATAATTCTAACCTTTCATGCCCTATATTGAAACATAACATAGGAAAACGCTGTAAAGGGTCCACACCCCTCAAGGGGAGGAATTAGAAGTGTTCCTTGTTTCTGTATCGCCATGCTTGATACAAACTCTGACTCACAAACTCTTATGAAGGCTCTTAGCAGCGTGGTGGCTCACACATACACAAACAAGCCTTTCTTATACCCTCCTACATAAGTGTATGCTTTGAGTGCAACTGCAGAGGTTTTACTCTGAAAAACAACATTATGAATAAACCTGGTATGCTGTTTGTGTGTATTCCTGTGTGTGTGTGTGTGTGTGTGTGTAAGAGAGAGAGAAAATTGTGTATTATAAATGCATTTGAATAATAAATGTATGTAATCAAAAACATTTAATTTCTCAGTTTCAATGTTTTTTTTTTTTCATGTTATAAGACACATAAACAGAGAGCACCATAGTGCTGGGAAACAATAGCTAGTGTGCAAGATCCTTTTCATCTTACAAAAACTTTTGTTAACTGTATAATTCTAATCAGATTATAATTATTTTGAAAGAAACATAAGAATGTACACATAACTGGATAATCCTTACTTTCCCAAAGCTGATCACATGCACTGTTGGAATTAAACTCAGACTTTTCCCACAACTTAAAATCAGCATTAATAGCAATCTATTAATTTTGGCCACTTGAGGCATGCTGTAAACACATTGATATTTTATTACCATGTGGAGTTGATATGGCTAACTTGCCAACAATGTTACCTACTTCTAGCATCTACAGACACAGAGCAACATTAGCATTCATTTAAAGTTGTGTTTCTGGCCACCTAACAAATGTATAAACTCTCCTTTTAGCTCTGTTTTGTTTCCCTCTAATTTCTGAGTAAAATATTTGGATCTTTAGCTGCTAAACGTCCCACTATGTTCACTTGCTAGTTGCTAACTTTGTCTGTCTGTCGTTTGGTGCTGAGCTAGTACCATAAGGTTATCACTGGGGTTTTTCACTGGAACAGCTGCCCACTGCAGTTGGAAGCAACACTGATGACAGCGGTGAGAGTCAACCAAAAAAGTTTCCATGGCCGTAAACCAAAACAATTAGCTCAAAGGTGCTAAAATGCAGAGTGAAATTATTAAATTGGGTGATTATTCTCTATGGGTATGTCACTATGAATGATCTTGTTCACATTATATATTGTCATTTCATTCAATGTTAATAGAAAAAAAATTTCTGAGTGCAGCTTTAAATTGTGAATAACAAAAACTGTGTCCACTACCTAATGCTAATTGATACATGCTTCTTTTGTCTGGGAATGATTGAAGTGTATGTACAATGTCAGAGCACCTGTCATGTCCATGTTGGCGTGTGCTGTGCTTTTTGTGTGTGTGAGTGTATGTGTGTACCTGTGGGACTTAGGGCCTCAACCATCACATGAACAATCTCCTCCTTCAGAAGGATGTTGATGTTAGCAGCGTAGTGGGGAGCAGAACATCCACTTTGGTCTTGTGTCCGCAGATCACTGATCGAGAAGTTTAAAGACAGATGGAATGTCTAAGTAGACAGTTGTTCTGCTTCAGATATTTCTGCTCCATGTCAATTTGAATTTGGTGTGTTAATGTAAGCAAAAATAGCACCAAATGGAATTGAGTATTTTAATGCAAGATGCACCCTCCTTTGACAAAGCATAAGTTAAGAGACAACTAGCAACTAGTGGAGGTGTGACTCTATAGAAATGTTTGTGTAGGTACATTTGCTTGTCTGTACAGTACATAGCTTATATCTCAATACATGCATGAATGTGTGTTTTCTTACGCCGAGAGTCCCAGAAGTTCTGTGACCACTTCCACAGGTCTGTGTTCCCATGGCAACAGTGTCGCCATGCCCTCAAACAGGTCAATGTCCCTAACAGCAAGCATCACAGCTGTCACTCGGTCACTGTTAGAAACATCCACATCTGCCTTGTCTGCCTCAGCCTGATACAAACATACACATATTATAAACATAAATAATACACAGCACACTAGCACTTAGTTTGGAGAGACATACAAAGTACTGAGGTCACAAAGGGGGGACTGTAGCACACACACATATACATGGACAACTCATCTTTAATGCCCTGCAAGCCTTATGCATAGCTATGCTTTGGTTTATAGTAGTCTATTGGAAAAAAATGAAAAGTTTAACTTATTTATAAAACTAGTATACACTCACATGGTGTTTAAACTTGTTCATTGATAATTTAACATTTTTGTGACACAGAAAACTGTGAAATGATTCTACTTCCAGAACAATTCTAACTAAATCCAGAACAGATTCTATGTTCACTGTAACTCAGTTTCACCAGTATTTAAGTAAATAAGTTTATTTATTGATTTATAAGCCCCTGAAAACTATTTTAAATAGTATTTCTCTATAACATTAAATATTTATGACTTAGTGTGGAACAACCAAAGTTTAATTTTAGGGGAGAAAACATTGTCAGTTACTATTTATTAAGATTTAATAAATAGTAACTGACTATTAACTAACTGACTTTAAGATTCTGAGTTCAAAAGCCAAAGCTCAGATAATCTGCCTCATCAGGACTATCTGGGTGTAGTTTGATCAGATTTGGTTGACCTGGAAACATTAGCAACATCTCACCAATGGTCATCAGATTCTGATTCAAATGCTGTTAAAAACTGATTGCTGCACTGAAATACATGCCATCACCTTTTTCTATTTGAGTCTCACCTTTTATAGAAAACACACAATAACACACATAGTGCCTGCTATTTAGATCACACTCATTGTTTGAATGAAAAGCCCTTGATGACATATCTCATATTTCAGTTACACAAAGTCACACAAGGACATCATGAGACTGGCAGGCCTGTTTGTTGCCCTGAGCTGAATAAGACCCAGGAATGCATTTTCATTCGCCATGCCAACCAGCCATTTCGTACAGTCTGTGAGTTGTTGGTGGTGCTGTATAATTTTTCTGAAACATTTAGATTAAATCCTAAAATTCCCTTTTTCTTTCTTCATATAAGAAATCCATTACAGTACAACCACAGCAAAATAAATGCTGCTGCTGCCACTGTCGTCACAAAGGCCATGTTCCTTATAGACCCTAGCTTGACAGATATACACAAACTATCCCTAAATCTATTCACTGATCAAGAAATCTGATAAAGGTTGGACAACACACATTACACAACAGAATACACAGTTGTGTTTTTGGAAAAGGAAAACTTTGTTATTGCCCTTTGTTGTATTGGGTCATTAGAGAATCTTCTGTGTCTGTATGGGGGGTCTCACCAGCAGGTTCCGCACGGAGTGTCGGTCTCCCTGCCAGACAGCCTGCAGCAGGTGAGCTTTGGGAGGCAGATGATGCCTTGACATCCACCCCAACACTTTTCCATGGAGCTCAGGAGGGCTTATATGAAGCGCTGTCTGCTGGCTGCAGTCACACAGGGTCATATCAGCCCCGGCCCTCAGCAGCCGCTGTACCACCTGTTAACAACACCAGCAGGTTAAACAATAAATGACACAAACAGGAAAATGAGTAGACTTTTATCATGTAGACTACATTAAAATAGTACAATATGCTAATGGTACAATTAAACAATGATAATGAATTTGTAAAAATTTGGCTTTATTAATGTGTAAATTCTGTTCATAAAATGTATGTTGGTGCTACTTTCTACCATTAGTAAACTATAA
This sequence comes from Nannoperca obscura, assembly GCA_036024295.1. NCBI lineage: Eukaryota > Metazoa > Chordata > Actinopteri > Centrarchiformes > Percichthyidae > Nannoperca > Nannoperca obscura. The sequence continues at coordinate 2,727 of JAVQJL010082826.1, read as the reverse complement.
CAAAAGTATCCCAGTGTTTCAGAGATCCTTTGTAAATGTGCAGGTTTTTGCAAACAGCTTAATGGCAACATTGTGCCAAATATTAGCTGTAATTTAGTGTGACTTGTGTCACTTCTCAGGGGATCACAGGTGGAGTGTCTCCCCTGTGTTACCAGTCAATCACATGCTTGTTTTTAAGATGCCCACCTCCCCAGAGGAGATACGTAAAAAGCAAGATTCAGGTCACATGGATCTCACATGCACATTAACATGTCATTGGTATTGATATGAAAAAACAACCTATCATGCTGGACAATTCTTTTTCACCCCCACCCCCACCAACCTTTGCCAAACATGCTCACCTGTAGGAAGTTTCCACTGAACAATGGAGTGATGTCAGACCTGCTTAGCAATACAACAGCTTGGTGACCAAAGCTAAACCTTGATTACACAACAATAAATATCTCCACGCCAAACTCTCTCACACACACACAAACTATAACTTACCTCAGTCATACCTTTACGACAGGCAAGGATAAGGTGAATTAATCCTTCCTCTTCCTTATCTTCAGTGTCGGAGACCTTCAGCTCCTCCCAACCCTCCACCTCTTGTCCAAGGCTCGTAACAAGGACTTCTTCATTTTCCTCCTCCTCCTCCTCCTCCTCCTCCTCCTCCTCCTCCTCCTCCTCCTCCTCCTCCTCCTCCTCTCTTTTCAGCATCTCATCAACACTCACTTTCTGTCTCTCCTCACTTCTCTCCATAGTTCACAGGTTCCCTGTCAGATCTGTGTGAAGTGCAGCCAGACAGAAGAGCAGCATCTGAGCAGGAGGTCAGACAGGACTGGAGCTTTTTTGTTGCTATGAAAAAAGACTAATGAGAGGACAAAATGATGCTAAATAGATCATTGTAAACACTGTGCTGAGATATCTGTTGCAGTTATTTCTGTCTGAGCTAGTCTGTATGTGTGTATGTAATCATTAATGGGATGTGATGTAAGTCTCTAATGACCCATTGGTCCCTGCAGAGACAGCACAGAGGAATTAGTCTCTTGAATTTTTACTGTTGGTAAGTCACCATAATGTACCTCAATATGCATTAAATGAGCATGTCCACTAATGACAGTGTACATGTGGTTACACAGGAGTCCACGTACATCAGTGTGTGTATGTGTGTGTGTGCACACGCGCAGAATAGATTCCTTGAGGGCTGAACTCCCACGGTTTAATGTTTGACAACACTAACAGAGCAACAGTCAAGATGGCTGAAGTGGCATTTATATCAAAATGTTAAAATCTAAATACTATGAATTAGATAAATTAGAAAGGTGCCTTAATAGGATATGATGGAACTTTTGGGACATTTTATATATTTTTTAGTGTTACTCATCATTGGTGATTGTCAGTAGCTTTGAAATGAGACTAACAACCACGAATTGCAATACAATGTTGAAATGAACGATTCTTTACTTACTGTAGTGAAGTCATTACATCTGTTTAGCTCCCATTCGTCACATTCCTTGGTGAACTCATTTAGCCTTTATGTTTAGTCCAACCTTCTGTGAACATTTGATGAGCAAACCTGTTGAATCCTTTTAAACACTCCACTCTAGTGTTTCCTCTCCTTTCTTCTTTTTCTCCCGCACACCTCCTGCTGTTGGTTTACACTTGGTTGCCTTGGAGATGGTCAGACAGACAGGCAGGCTGGCTATGTGTTTAAATGGCAGCAGGAAGCTGTTTAATGCTATGCCAACATTTAAAATATAAAGTATTATGTTACGTGTGGAGTGAACCTGCTTGCTTGTAGTAATCCTGATTATTTAAGGAATCTTTTTCAGGCTGATTTCCCGATATTTGCTTTTCCTGGTACAGATGAAGCTATTGGAGCACAGAGCACCCACTGCTTTACTGGAATTATATGAACAATATAATGTATAATGAATCATTTAACTCATTAATGATAAACAGCAACATCATTACATTGCTGTATGTTGATTTACTTCCATTCCAAATGACATATTGTTTCCTGTTAAGCAAGTAGTTTTAAGTTCAGTACCAGTAACACCACGAGCTTGAAGCTAATTTAAAATCAATAAATACTCCAAATATGAATTCTTTGTCATGGAAGTAGAATGCTTTTCACAAAAATAGTTTTGATACGTTTATCCTGTAAGTATTTGACTAATCTATTGTACACAATTTTTACATGTATTTTGGAAAATCATGGTAATAGAGGAACTGGTTTTACTTTCAGTGCATTAGTAAGTATATTTTGATGCCAATACATTTGTGCTTTTACAAAATGTTATTTTATTTTTCATCAAACTGGATGCTTGTTTTTTTTAAATGGTATACATTTCTGCATGTTATATTAATTTTAATATACATTAAATTAATTTGTGTGTGTGTCTGTGTGTTGGTGATCAAATATGTTATTGTATAAAACAGTTTTCCTTGAGCACTGTAACAAGTCTCTTCTTCCTGAAATTTATTCTGTAATGATGCACAGAAACTGAGGCAAAATAAAGTCATGACAATCTCATGCTCTGTAGCCAAACACATTCAAACTCACATAACTTTATGTTAAATTCTATTAGAGACCCTAACGTTTTTAAAAATGTCAAGCTGAATTTTGTGGAAGGAAAGGAAAGGACGACCACTGCTCCAGGCCTTCCTCGGGAGGAAGGGCAGCATGGATGGGTTAAATGCAGAGGACAAATTCAGCGTGGGACGCAGCTGCATGTGTGATCT
>JAVQJL010082819.1:0-26949 GCA_036024295.1 Nannoperca obscura | reverse complement strand
TTTTTATTATTTTATGTTGGGGTTCCATATTTGTGTTGGTGGGGGTTTTTGGTTTGTTTTTGGTGGGTTTGGGGGTTTTTTTCATCCGTTTTTTTGGTGTCCCCCCCCCCCCCCCCCCCCCCACACCTCCCTATCCCTTTACTCAGGGCTAGGTGCTTACAGGGATTTCCTCTCACCACTCTCTCCCAACCAACTCGTCCCAGTCCCCAGGCCCCTAAGCCTGGCGGCATCTTGCTCTCTCAACCAGAATATGCCCCCGAGGTACCAAACTTCCAGTATGCCGAAATTCATGTGTCCCTGTATCAGTAAAAACCCAGCAAAGCTTCACTTTTATTTATCTTCGCAGAGCAGAAAAAAAAGAGAAACACCATCAGATAAGTACTTTTGGAGGAGCTGTACTGGGTGAGGGAATGATTAAACCAACAGCCGAGTCTGATGGCATATTAACTCCAACAGGTGAAGGAAAAAAGGAAGTGCCCTGTCTAACAAAAGTCGTGAGTCTACTTTTGGAGTGTCTGGTACGAGAGAACGATTTTGCCTTTTGTTAAAAAAGCCTTTTTTTTTTTAAACATGTGGTCAAATATCTAGTCCGACATGATAGATGCCTCTAGGGACAACCACCATTTTCCCCCCTTGAGCTTTTGCCTCGCAGACGCTTGTCAGCCCAGTTAGCAAATCTCCCTGAGATTCTTTCATTTCCTCGCCAGCCTACAGCCAGCAAGCTTGTTTTGGGATGTGCTTAACCCCGGAACAAGACATGACACATAAAATGTACCTGAGGAAAGAGCCAGCAAGGCTTTGAGCAGTGCTTAGAGTGGGTTCTGCATTGCTACGCAGCAGTGGTTTTACCAAAATACACTTAAAATTGTGAACTGTGCATCTGTCTGGAATGTTACATTTCAATTTTTTTTCATTGAAAGTAGTAGCTCAGTGTGTTACCTCCAACACCGCTTAAAGCCCCAGGTGAGTGTGACGGTTTGAGGCAGGCAGGAGTGCACCTCTGGGACAAACATGCTGTGCAGGAGGGGCAAAGAAACAGGGGGAGGACGGGAGCATCTAACCATGGGGACAGAGACATTCAGGGTGTAGAAGGGTGGTGAGGTTTTCCCTGTAAGTTGACTATGGCCCGGTCAGTAACAGACACGCACACATCTCAGTCCCACATAATGACCACACACACACATACACACAAGATTCACAAGTTTGGAGGTAGAAACAGGCAAACAAGCAGAGGGGGGAAAACTCGTCTACTCTGCAAGCCATTCAAAGTCTGAGCCGTGGTTACAGCCAATCAGATACCCGACAGCAGCAACGGAAACTCAAAGAGGAAAAAATAAATCTAACGTACGTGGAGTTGATGATTCTAAGGGATGTGATGGAATCATGGCTTCCTAAATCTATCTTGATTTCAAATGGATTTTTGTTCTTGGTTCAAATCGAAGCACTTTACACTTGTGCAGATTGAAATAAAGGTTTAGTGATTATGAAGCAAAAAGGAGGAAGCTGACAGAGGCCATTAGCCTACAGTACACTGTAAAAAGGGGTGTTACATTGAGGTCAACTGCAGAGTGGGAGAAAGAAAACACACCCACACACACACACACACACACACACTGACATACAGAGGGGATCCAACAAACCTTACCTAAAAAGGGGCAAAAGGACAAAAGAAGAATAAGAACAAAGTCAATACAGTGAAAAACTTAAAAAAGGGGACACAATGCTTTCACTTCAAAATTCAAAAACCTTCTCTTCTGGCAAGGAGGACAGGAAAGGAGAGGAAGATTACAATGATTATCCAGCAGACTTCAATTTGAAGCAAGGGTGCTGTGTTGGTTTGAGTCTACTTTTAAGTGCATTAGCAAATTTGAACAGAGATGGTGAGCTCCACCACTGGGCCATTAATTCCTGCACAACAACTGGACACACTTTGCCGCAGTCTCATCTGCCCACAAAGAAGGATGCTTACATAACCACACATCAGTGGTGCCAGCAGCAGAAACAAGAGCGCAGTCAGCCCCTGCAACTTGTTCTCTCCTCCACACAAAGCACACATCCTTATCACATCAAATAGATTGCTATTCAGCTGTTCAAGGCCAGATGGAAATAAACAACGATGCACACCAAATGCTAAACTGATGTGTTGTTTTGTTCCACACACTTGTCAGCCTGCCCAAGAATGAAGCAGCTTCCTGGTCTACTCTGGTCCCTGGTTATTGTCAAGCCGAGAATGCCTTTGAGACTACACGGGGAAGCAAGGCCATATATGTACACAAACAAGAAGTGCTAGGGTCGACACGACACAGCTCAACAGATCTGTGCGTCTCTGGAAGCTCACCGATACACACGATAGTGATTTAATGTCTACATGTCAGAGTGCAACATATAAGGGTTCTTCAACCAGACACAAACCAATGTGAGCAGATATAAAACAAAGAAATAAAGATACAAGTGATTTACCCACGTATGTTCATGTGTGAGGTTGTAACTTGTTTATAGTTTGGGCGTGTGCTGGAGACTCCAGTTTGCAGAATGAGTTGTGTTTCTCATTAAAAGGCTGATACTGAGCACATGTTACTGCTGGGAGAGAAATGCAATTGAGCAAGAGTTGCAATTGAGCAACAAAAAGGTAATGAAGTGGACAGACATGACTGCGAACGAATTTTTAGACATTAAACCGGTAGATCTGTGATTAAAATGGTATGGGCCGAGAGGACAGAAAAGAACACGATGGAGGCGGTAGATAACTAAATGCCAGAAATTAGGTGGAAAGGACTGCAAGGACTCACTGGTCTGCCAGTGATGACATCACTCATAGACAACGTACGTGTCAATGATATACATCATCCTCTTTGAAAAAAGTGCAGGGAAGGGTGAGGCTATGAAGAGAGAGAGTTAAGAAAGCAAGAAAGACAGACAGTAAAGATACTAATGAGGAGAGGTAAGAGTGTGAAGACACAGGAAGAGGCTCAGTGGAAACATGCCAGGGCTCTGCACCACCGACTCTGGCCAATGAGCACAGCGGGGTTGAGCTAATGAAGTGCTGACATTAGCCAAGACCAACCCACACACTCAGCTCTGTTCAGCCTGCTCCCTCTTACAGCAAGTCAATATCAACTAGGCCATCCAATTACAGCTGTCTCCAGAAAGTAAACATCTTTAATGCAGCTTTCTAGTTTAAAGTGTTGGACATCTTGCAGGAGGAATTCAACGTGCAGAGCTTACGGAGCATTTTCCTGGTACAGCTTTCACTGCACTGAAAGACACAACAATCCTCAATCTATAAATACAAAAGAAAACTTCTAGTGCACACATGAAGTTAATAGATTACCAAAAGAGCCAACACTTGAGTCTAGTAATTATTTTGGAAGTCGCTTTGGATAAAAGCGTCTGCTAAATGCCTAAATGTAATGTAGTAAAACCAAGCGAACTCAAATTCAGACCGTTTAGTGTACCTTGGTTCTGGATTGTGTCCATTTTCATGGCCAGAGGGGACGGGATTGTAATTGCAAATACAACTGGCCTAACAAAGCCCAAGAAAAGTCTTCCCCGTTAATTTAAGTGCATTACATTCCTGAAAAGTGTCTGCTTGAACTTCATCCAGCACATGTTTTCTATTTTGTGTTTCCAGTGTCAGCCACGTGCTCTTCGTTATCACTTCTGTATCACTGCCAAACATTTAGCTCCTGTAACCAAGTTATAAAGCCAGCAATGTAAGCTGATCAGAGGATGTTTGTTTAGATCTGGAGAAGGTATGAGACTTACATGCTGGCACATCATAAATCCATAACCACTTTTTCTTAAGCTAGTTGGCTAAAACATAGGTAACAAAACTCTATCCAATTAAAGTGCTTTTGAAGAGGAAAAAGCCTGCTCTGATCCGAATTTCTATCAATTAAATGCATCATTGGAAGACAAAAATAAAACACTTCACTTCCATCTCCCAACCCCCAGGGTCCCTGCCCTCAGTCTCAATCCTTTATAAGGCCTCGGGAACATTCTCCTCCCTCTTGAAGTTCAAGAGAACAGAAGCACGAGTGTGACAGTAACAACTGGAATAAAGTTTGTTTCAATAAAAAATTTTACCATTTTACCCAGCAACAGACACAAAGGGAGAGATCATAGAATGTGAAGAGGAAAGAAAATTTGCTGATTCAAAAAACAAAAACACCCCTGGAAATATGAGGGGGAAAAAAATGACAGAGGGTAGTGGCACAGAACCACCAGCACACAGTGAACATAGGTGTACAGACGAGTGACTTCTTACCCTGCATGGTTTTGCCAAGGCCTTGACCCAACTTCCAGCCATGTTTCTGAAGCAGCCGGTGCCCGATGTTATCCTAGCAGAGAGAAGAGAGGAGAAAAAAACCAAAAATATTCCAATAATAAGAGAAGCTTTTCCCCGTGGGCACTGGTCAAAAAACAAACAAACCAAAATAAAACACTCAGATCACGCCATCATCATCAGCACAACCACCACCATCATTATTATCGTCATCCACATCACCTACAGCGTGTAACATCAGTGTCTTCCAGCACAAGGAGTGGTAAAGGTTGGGGGGGTGGGGGGATAGAGGGTGGGAGACTGAGGAAGGGTAGGTTATCCACTATGAAGAATACATGAGGCTATGTGTTGCCTGTAAACTACAGGATACCCTCCTACAGTAGGTGTGCAGTTTAAAACTTTTTTTGGAAAGGCAAAGAAACTGGGCATTCCATTTCTATTTTTTGGATGATAAAGATAACACACATCAAGCCACATCCAAACTGATTTAAGGAGGAGGAGGAAGGAGGGGGCAATATATGTATCACACGCATACATATATGAACCACTACAGAGCAAGATCTTAATACACAAAGAAAAAGAGACACAGAACAGGTATGGAAATCTTGCATTAACAAAACGAATACCAGAAACTCCAAGCTTGCTGTGATTCTGTAACCATGACAAGGGGAGCACCATGAAACATATGCAGCTGTCACAAAAGATATAGCAGGAGGAAGAGACAGAAGTGGAGCTAGTGGGCCTTGGATTACCATTGCAAGGCCCAGGGTGGACAGAATGCACGTGTGAGGGGATATGTGGGTGTGCAGGTGAAGAGAGGGAGACATTGTATGCACGTAGCTCCATTAGATATAGTAGAAATGACTTTTGTGCATGTTTTTGGACACCTCCAGCACCTCTGGTCTGTTATCAATGGTCTGGTTCTAACCAAGTTCACACTGTCGATTATAAACCATTATTATACACCCATTTATGCAGTTAGAATGCCTCTAATTTGGTATTTTTCATAGAAATCATTGGTATTCATAAACTACACATACAAACATACTTTACAGACTAGATGGCCTTTTAGCTAGCATAAATATACTTACAGTGGCAGACATTTTTCACAGTGGATCCAAAAAGTGTGCAACTGCAGCGAGGCCATCCACTTTTAAAGTATTACATTTTCTGCTTTTAATACTAATGATTGCTATGACAAGGTATACAAACACTATAGGTGTGGACAAGATCAGGAAACTGATAACAAATCAAAGGCTATAGAGGAGTGCGAGAACATACACAACAGGAATTCTCAGTGCACTCTGGGGCCAAATGTGCATGTACGAGACCATTATATCACTGGTATGAGTCCGCAAGAAAACAAAAACATTAAGTGAAATGCAAGACCGTCCCACCACTACACACTACAGTACATCCTCAAGCACAAATAAACAGGAAACAATGAGACTTCTTAATAAGCAGTGTTTGTCTGTTGTGATTATAACTATTCCAAGCTTGTCTAACATTCACCAGTGCTGCATTCTACCAAAAAACATACAAACCAAACAAAAAGGATATTTATAATCACAAAGAGATTGACATCAACTTTCACAAACAGAAAGTGAAGGGGTTGGAACAAAACAGCATGCAGCTTTTTGTTAAAAAGAGTTTTAACAAAAAGGATCGTCGGTGTTAGTAGCGCACTGTGAATGGTACAGAGGTGTGGGGCGGGCTGGGGGGTGGTGGAGGGTGGGTTAACAAAACTCCAACTGTGTTAGTTTCAGGTGAATCAGGCAGAGAGGAAGGTGATGGCTCAACAGGGCTCAATTAGTTCTCTTTGGCAAAAAGAGGTCGGGGCAGGGGGCAGAACAGAGCAGGCTGAGCCATGGTGTAGGTGAGTTTCTAGGGTGGTGGAGGGTTGTATGGGTTAGTGCATGTGAAGGGGAGTGGTAATCACACATACAGCATACACCGCATCTCCGCCCACGAGGTCTCATTTGGGATACATTTGGCTTATTCCTTTTGTCAACCACTGTTGGTATTTCAGAGGAAACTGTTGCCTTCCTTTGCCCTATTAAATCAGTCTGGAAGAAAAAAAACATCTGGCTGATGTTGGTCTCCAATACCCAAGAGAGAGGCTGAACTGCTTCACTTCCTGTTTCTGTTAGGGTTTGTTCCCTCCATTTCAGGGATGTATGAGCTGTGCTTACTCTGTGTGGCTGTCGGATCCCTTCCGCCGTGGGAAGAGATAAGAGAGGAATCTGTGCTGGGCCTCACATGGTGGGAGGAGAACTGGGGACAGCCTGTCTGCATCATAACCAGGACATTGAAGACTACATTAACATGCTATTGCAGTGTATAAGATGTCCCTGCCTGGCAGCTCCCCGGAGAAACAGAAACTCCTCTTAAGAAACAGAATTAGAGGCTGTAAGGTTGAGAGTGTGTGCTGCCTCCTCCCTGGTGGACAGCATGTCCCCTGACTTGATTGTGAAAGAAAACACTGCAGAATTTGCTGCAGTGAACGCCTCCCCTCCAGCCGGCATTGGATATGCTTCTGTCCCTTACTGCAGTATTATGGTGCAATAACACCCTACACCTGAACATTTATATTGATTTGGGGGGGGGGGGATTAGCTGATCTATCAGTCTTGGAACAAGAAAGAAAGTAAAATGCACCCTCAACTAGCCAACTAAGAAATACTCTTGCTCAGCCTCTACACATCCCTACTAGCTGATTTGTTTAGTTTTTGTCACCAAAGTCTGTAACAGAAACCTTCTCTCAGTGACATTTAAAAAACAAAATAAAAAGAAGGGCAGATTGGGTGAGGCACCAGTCGCAACTGCTGACGCTAATAAAGAGATTAGTTCAAAATGGGCTCAGCAAAGGTTAGAGGGCGGAGATGAGGCGCAGACTGCGTGTTGAACAGATGAGTGCACCAAAAGAATAGACAGACAGACGGATGAAAGCAACGACGGCGAGTCCAACAGCAGTGCAAGTGGAGTGAAGGCATTTCCATACGAACCTGGCTTTAAAATACTGGGCTGTCAAAAAAACAGTCACACGTGACACAACGTAAGAAACCGGCCAAACGCTTTCAACTGCAATTCTGCTAGCTTCTCTAGTTCTTACAAATGCAAATCTCTCTCTGCATATTAAACAAACATAATACTGTATACAAACAGAAAAAGGTAGGCATGTCAATAAATCCACCAACTGAGTATTAATACAGGAGAAAGAAAAATAGAAAATGTTATCCAAACAAGAGAGATCTACAAGAGGGGGTGATTTTGAAAGTGTGCACTGTGCGGTCATCGGCACAGTGCATGGCAAAAGATATGGGTAAGGGAAGTGATATGCAGGGGACCCCACCTAGAGACCTCAGAGTACTTAGGAATCTTATTGCTTCTGTCTATGCAGCCATGTATGCGTGCACAGTATGGGTGTGTTTGTGTGTTCCCACCAATAAAATGCTCTGGTTCAGATTACCAAGGAGGATGTAACACCTAACAGGCATACTAATCTACAAAAGTGACTTAACCTACATTAACCCAAACATGTCATTTTCCATGGATGAGCTCTCTCAATAACACATCTGAGCTTTGCACGTTCTAAAAAGAAAACAGCGCCCCTTAGGAATCTGTCTTGCAAAAAGTAGGCTGCTGCAGTTACTAATCCTCCTTTCTCGTGTCTCTGAGGAATGTCTTTTGGCAAGTGCTGGTGGTGGACAGGGCCTGCTCCTCGCTGCTCCTCATAAACTCTTGCGGGTCCCTTGTGGTTGGTGCTCTGTACATTCCTGGCCAGTATCAGCTACTGCAGGTGTGACTAAATGGAAACAACTGGCTCAGTGCATCAAGAGTCAAAACGACTATAACAGAAGGCTCCTACATCCCAGTACATGGAGGTAAGTGTAGATGTGTAGGGATTAAAAGGTTTCATTAGCTAAGTGATGAGGAAAATGACAGAAAAGCACAGTCGAATTAATATAAATGCTTAAATATAACAATTTAAAAATACATACTTACCTCATAATTCTGAAGGACCAATTCATCAACTGGAAGTTTATCGTTAAAAACACTGAAGGCCAAAGTTTGAAGGGGTCTCCAACGTCTTTAAACAGAGACTGTAACACTCGCATTCCCACTGAGTTTGAAGTAAGGTGGTCAGACTGGTTTACAGACAAACACATATTGTTTGGTGTGTTTTTTATTTTTTTATCATTCTTTATCTCCACTCTTACTCCAAAGCAGACTAAAAACATTTGGAGGGCCTTAGCAATGACCTTGAACCCATCACCTTTGCTGCTCACTGGGTTTAGACTGGTGCTAAATGCAGAGCTTGCAGTGTTGTTAAAAAAAAAAAATGTGGGTCAGGGTTTTAAAAGGACTGGCTTTGACCTTTTCTTGTGTTCTTCTTCCCTCCTACTAGATGATAGAAGTCTAACAGTTAAACAGCTGTGTCAAAAAATGTCATGCTATAATGAAAACGCTACACACTTTATGATTCAGTACCAGCTGAAACACTAATACCTTAAATGATCCTTTTGCGTGCTGTTCCACTTTATGTATCCAATGGGTCACGGTAATTGTATTAGAGATAATTATCAATGACTACTACCTGTATACATGTGTTTCTTAGATGTCCGGTGTGTATGTGTGGTTTCTGTGGCTCTGAGGCTGCCCACTGCATATCGCTCTGGGTCAGGGGCAGGTAAGGGGAGTGGGAGTAGGTTGGAGGGACTGGAGACGTGGTAGGAATGAGTCTGGGAGGAGAACCGTAGTAGTGATTAGGACAGAGTTGAAAGAAAATAGTACTGAATGCTACCAAGTTAACACATGCAATGCAAAACCAATGTTAGAGAGAAAGAGCAAAGACCAAAGGGGAAAGACAGAAAGAGAAAAAAGATCCCAATAAAGTACCACAGACCTCTAGCTGCCTATAGATCACACACAATAAGTGGCAGGGGAGGGGCTCCGAGCAGCTGGGCTGCAGCATTCAGTAACAGCTCCAACGTGCAACACTTGTGGACAACTGCCAGAAATCCTACCACCTTAGAGGTTTGCACTATGGAGGCAGGGACGGACCTGTGTACCAAACAACATGGTTACATACTGGATGTTAGGCTGTGTGAAGTCTATTTTGAGGCTAACTAGGAGTAGATCTGTTTCTCTTCGTCTTCTGTCCATACTGTTGATGCTGTGAGGCATTTGGCTAGTGTGTTGGTACATTTTGCCTTTCAAAGAGGAACCGAGTATTGTGATTTGTATTATGAAAAAGGCACCCGATGTAACGACAGGTGTCACCAAATCCTCTAAAGTGATCTTCAGGATTAACAGTTTTAACTGGTGGCAAACTTTCATGGTTACTTGCCTGTAGATAAAAAGTTTGCCACCTTCATCTTTGGGCATGCGCTTTCCAAAGAGAATATGTTAGGTGTGCAAGTATTGCTATTGGGCCCTTTTTCCACGGATGTAAGAAGAACTGTGTGTGATGCTGCAGCGCGGCCCTCAGCACCCCTCCGCAAATAATAGCGCAGGAGTAAAGGAGCCACTCAAGCCAGGTAAGCAGGCCACCTCTCCTTTTCCTTACTCCCTCTCCACCACCCACACAGAGTGGGATGTTTGTGTGCCTGTGAGAAAGTATGTCATACATAAAACTCAACCAGGATTTTTTTTTTTTTATTATGTTCTTGGTTCACTAAATTCTAACTATGGAAAACACTTGAGAAATAAATAAAAAAAAACATGACTGAATTTCCTCCTGCTTCCAAACTTAACAGGACACAGGTCTGGTAACATTCAATTGCAGCCTACAGCTCTTTTTATTGATATAAAAATGGGGCAGATATTTTTTTCAAGTGCCTTGAATGTGTAATCTCGTCTAATTTATGTCCGCCAGAAAATCCTTTAAATTGAAGTAGATATTTGTAATGTTTTGAATTTTCTTAGCAAGCCATTATTTGGGTTGTTAAATTGTTGTATTTATAGTACCAAGAATTTTATTGTATTTATTCATGATTCAAGTACTTATGCTGCAAAATAGTATTTTCTATCTAATCTTTTTCAATTTTATAAACTTGATTAATAGATTAAAACGTGCATGCCTGTTAGTTGCACATCAATGTTTAATACATATCTACATCTTTTAGACTGGAAAAACAACTACACCATTATTTTGATCTGCGCCTGGTTGTTGCTGATCCTATTTCATTGGCTCACATCCATAATGTTGAGGAGAGGTGACCCGACACTGTGTGCGTAAGAGGAGTTTGGGCCTGCTCACCACAGTGCTTCAGGGACAGAGGAGGGGCTGGAGAGAGTGGGAAAGACAGAAAGAAGAGAGCTGCCTGCGCTATTATCTAAGTGCCTCTTCAGCGAAAAATGCAGTCCCAGTTGCACAAGCACCATGCCAGCACAGAATGACAGAGGGTACTGTACACCGAATCACTGTGTAGTAGGGAGGGAGCGAGAGAGGTAGAGAGAGAGGTAGAGGGGTAGAGAGAGAGAGAGAGGTAGAGAGGTAGAGAGAGAGAGAGAGAGAGTCAGAGATAGAAGCGTTACAAGGACCCTAAAGATAGGAGTAAGAAAGCAGAGCGTGCAAATACAAACCGGGTCATTGCTGCTTAGCTAATAGGGGCCAATTCGCTGCAGGAGAGAAATGTCGAACACCCCAAGTTGTGTACAATAAGATAACCGTCCTATAGACACAAACACTATACACTAATACAGAAATTCTAAAGCTACATAGAAACACACTCACTCAAACACAAATGTAGCCATTCACACCATCTAATGTGCACTCTTTTGTTTGCTAAATGGGAGTGGAATAAGTACTGCTCACTTTTAATTAACAGAAACATTTGAGCCAATGCAAAAATAATCAGATTTGAATTTATTTTATTTTTTTTACTTTAAACTCTACCATAAAGTTTTAAAAAGCAAATCTGCCCTGCAACATGTTTGATCTTGAAAGGAGGGTTTAGTTTATGATCACACCCCTCCAAACATATTTTAAATCTCACCATAGTTGAATAGATAGCTCACCAATGGATCATAGAAATATAACAAAAGTGCAGGGCTCTGTATAGAAACCTCACTCAAAGCAGTTATACCCAGAATAATACCTGGTCATTACCTAATACAGAATTTCTTCTAAATAACTTTAAAATGGATGAACAGCCAGAATATTTAAAAAAAACAGCCATTAATGACAGTGCTTTATCCACTCCATGCTTTCAGAGTCATCTCATGTCATTGTGCTAAGATGACTAAAATGACTAATGGGAGACTGATACAAAAATCAAATGTGTATCTGTAAGCTCTACATAAAAACAGGAAGATCTAGCATATACATAATCATTTTAACTGTCATACAGGAAATGGAGTAGGCAGAGGACATGGGAAGTGGGAGGGACTTAAAGGGGTATTAATGGACATGAGGCAAGTGATTCTACAGGTTAGGTGGCAGGTGTGTTCAAGAAAACACTGACTGGATGCATCTACATGGACAGAATGAATGGAGTAAAAAAGGTGTGGTTCTTATTTCTCCCTGGACCAATCATCCACTCTCACAGCTGGTCCAATGGTGCGGGATGATAGATGCAGCCTTACCGATTCGATGGGCTTGTCCAGGGACGCCTGCTCCAGCTCCAACTGGCCCTCTTCATACTGGTCAAAGTGATTCCCACCCTGAGTGACACACATTTAAAAAGCTTATTTTAGAAACGTACGATTTAGTCTTGCTTGATTGGTGGCAGAGCATAACTAAATATATAGAACCGGTTCATTTCTAAAATCATCCGCAGAATATGTTAGAAATAATAATTAGTCGCAGCCCTAATTGAAAGAAATCACACAGAGTTTCGGAAGAAGAATTCATCTCTAAACACTAGTTTATACCATCAAATTATAAAACAAGACATTGACTGAGGTCATTTTAATCTCTCAAAATAATGAGACAGCACAGTTCAAGGAGGCGTGCCTACTGCCTGTCATTCGCACTGAATAATAGTCATTCATACTGAATACTAGTCAAATCACATAAACTGAATAGTAGGACTGGATAACATAGTGGTTATTCTATCCACAGAACAAGATAGTATGACTCAGGTCAGTATCTCAACCAGTACCGGAGTCGATTAAGCTTCACGACAACTGTTTTACTGTTTTATAAAAAATATAAATTTTTGTCAGCCAATACATTGATGTTTTATCATTCCATATCTTGGTCTATCTTGTAACATATACTTTAGTTGTATAGCATTGAACTGTAAAATGAAAGCAAAACACACATTACATAAACAATATACTGTATTTATGAATGTATATACTATGAGCAAAAATATGAGTTGATTTAAAATATTTAAAAGAGTCAATGTTGATATTATAACTCACATTTCAGCTAGCAAATGCTTCTTATTTAAAGCCATGATTTACATGAGTTTATTTCTGTCTCTTTATTTCTTGGTAAATGTATTCCAGCAGTGACAGCCATGAAGCAGGACTTTCTCCTCCGGCTATTAGTTGTCTGAATTTAAAGCGTAGCTTTACTTATACAAACAGAGCATTTACGTTTAAGTCTATGCCCTGGGTGGGACAGAGAGTGAGTAATAGGCTTGCTACCCCAACCAAAAGGAGTGTGTTTATAGAGCAGTTTCTGCCCTGAGACAGATGGCTTCCTCTCTCGCAGCAGAGGAGAGAAGGTCGTGTTTGTGAGTTTGTTTTCTCATGACCTTCACACAAGACAAAATTGAAAGATTCTAAAAATAGACCATGGTATTATATTATTTTCTAGTTGCTTGCAGCCATTAGTAATTGGACCTGTAGACAACTAAATGCAACGTAACTACACACAAAACATACGACATACTGAGGTTCCATTTCCTCTTTTCGTGTCTATTTGAGGGGCGGGTGGAAAACGCACAGCAAGGTATTTACTTTGCCTTTTTATCATTGAGGACTTATTGGAAGATCACTGCAAAACATTCTACAGTCTACACCTACAGAACAGTAAACATTGCTGTAGAAAGACAATGCTAACATGGACTAACATGGGCTGGGCCATGCAAGAGACTTTACGCCCCACATTCTTTAGGGGAATCTGGTTTTGCAGAGATAAGCAACTGCTCAAATCAGCCAACAATAATGAGGTGGTTTGATGCCACGCTGGAAGGTCATTAATTCAGATGAAATAGGACCCCTCATCAGCATGAGTGAGGCTGGGGATTCTGAGGAAGGGAGATGTAGAGGAAGAGCAAAGGACTTATTTATGAACAAGTCGATGGGTCCGTGCTCTTCCCCCGCTACATCTCTCCTCCTCCCGACTTTCTGTTTAGACCGCTTTCAGCTATCAGCACAGCCGCCCCCCCACAACAATGACTTATTTTCACTGCTGCTTGCTTCCTCAACGCCCTGACTCTTGTACACAAACACCATAGCAATGCTGCATAGTGAAATCTGGATGCTCCATACCACCCCACATAAGGAAATGAGAGCTGCTGCGGCTGCCCAACTCTGTGGACCCTCGCAAATTGCCTGGTGTGTTTCTGCAGCTCAAGATTATCCACATGCTAGAGCCCCAACAACAATACAAATCAATAGAGTGGACTGAGCTGTTGGACCGGTGGTGCTGTAGATATTAGGTAGACCATATGTGGGTGTTTCCTGCGCCCTGTTGCTTGGCAGCAGGCTTTAGTCTTCGGAGTCAGAGAGAAACTTTCTGAATACTGAGCATATGAATGCCTTCACGGCAGATCTCACACACAGAGCGCCACTGTGCTGAGCCGGAGCTGCCCTCGACCAACTCATTCAGACCACACAGCAATTCAGCTCTCACTGACAAAATAGCAGAATACAGAATTCCCATTGGACACCAACACAGTGGGTAAAGAGGACAAAATACGAGCAATTTCACAAACTGTTTCTTCTGTATCGTAGAATGTCTGGTAAATCACCTGTTTGGCTACATCACTGCTACAGCAAACAGCTGACTATGTCTAAAACAAACAGCTACAGCAATTTTAGCAATGTTTAAGGCGATTCTCTCCAATAACAAAATACCCCATTTTTATAAACCAAAAAAAGCCCTCAAACCAAGCCGAAGCATCGCTGCCTTCACTGTCCTTGTTCAAAAACACCGTATTTTTAATAGGGGTGTAAATGACAGAACAAAATGCTGTCCTCTCAATATAATGAAGAGCGGCTGAGCTGAAGTTCAAATTATTCATCCGAACCCTTTCTGACCCGAACGTCACTGTTTATACAGCAACTCTCCTCACCCTTTACAAATCACTGGAAAGCACACAAGGTCACACAGCTGAGGAAAAGCACCAATTTTGGTCACCAAATATTTTTACTACCTAGTAATTATGTTCACATTCATAGTAAATGCCTATGTGTATACAATAACACCACAAATTTTCGAATTGGACAATGTGATATGTGAAAAGATGGTTGCTGGAATAAATGTTTTGAAAGTGTTAGATAAATGACACCTGTGCTCAAGGAGATAATTATGTCAAACAATTAAACCCGGTTAGGTGGCTTAGAAATATGGATGGATGCAAAGTATGACTAATGCTGGGTAAAGCTGGGAGAATATAATGTCATCTGAGGGATTCGAAAGAAAATAAGTGTGATGAATGACTGCAACTACAAACATGGATTTATCTTATTTTGTAGTCTAATCTGTAATGTTTTGTTTGGCTTCTACTGGGTGCGGTCTAGGATGACAGATAGGCAAGTGAAAGAAACGGCTCATACATGGGTTGTGAAATACAGCAACACAGCTCCAACCTGAAATTATGTCATGTCACAAAGATAATGTTATTAATGTGCAGATGGGACAGATTTATTAGTATTATTAATGAATAACTTAACACAAGTGAAGCAAAATAAGAACCCCTAGTTACCATCTCAGTGCGTCCATCCTACTTTGTTTCAAGTGAAGAACACATTTCGCACAATACAAAAGTCGCATTAAAGAAAAACAAAATCAAACTAAATTGTGTTAACCTTTACAAAAGGGAAAGGAAAAAAAATCACACGGCATACAGTTTTATTAGGAGAAAATCAGCAAATGAATTGACCAAGGACATGTTGTTTATCTTACATATCAATAACTATCAACACCTGTACTCCATACGCTTTCAAGTAGTGAAATATTAGAGGTAATTCACGTCACATATTGTCATTAAATTACTGGCACAACAGATAGCCGACTGTAACTACGATCATTTCAACATGCTAACTAGCTGCGGTGGTTGTATTCAAGTTGTCAAAATGATACAGCCATTTCTTGCTAGTGCTAAAATAGCCCAATGTGCGTAGCTATCTGCTAGCAAGCTATCTATCGTTAGCATATGTCGATAAATATCCAGTCTACCCAAGGTCACTAACAAGCTAGTTGGACTTCAATATTAATTTTGCTGTCGCGTAGTTAAGAGGGTAACGTAGTATGCATTGTGTTACAGTTCCCCACCCACGATTGGAGTCAAATATAGCACGCAGCACAATATTGAGACGTCAGGGAAGTTAAATTCAAAAGAGACGCAGTGCACAAGCCTCATTCACTAGCGTTAGCTTAGCTAGCTTGCAGTGCTAGCCAGCGACATCTAGACCGAAATGCACGATGCAGTTTGAAGTCATTCTTTGCCGTGCATGACGTTTCATTTCGTACTAATGTGCTGCAACATCTAGACATGGTGAAACACATGCAAATCGTCAACTGACTAACATGCATTACCTGGAAATCACGGTCTTCGTTGAACCTAGAAAATCTGTCGGCCATTTTCTGAACACAGCAGCAGCTTCTCTGCTCGCTCCGTCTGCGTCCAACAGAAACGCGTTGTGGTGATGGTGTGCAATCGCAAACGATTCGGTGCTTGTCAATTGACCTTTCGCTGTGTTTCCTGTGGGATTTTAGTTAAGCCACTTTAATGTCTACATATTCAATTTGTATGCCCCGATAATTTGTATTTTAGCATGTTGCACTTTAGACAAAGGGTTGTTTACCGTCTGCAGACAGAGCAGGAGTTTTTAATAATGGATGTAGGCAAGAATGGATTACACAAAGCAGGCCAACTGCTGGGGGGGTCAAAAGTACCTATTTCAATGGATGTCAGTTGATTTTGATTAATTGCAAATTTGTACAGATTTGTGCAAATTATTTTAAATGTACATTTTAAACGTTGTACATTTCTATATAAAGTTATGTTTAGTTTTATCAAACTAACTGACACAATGAAAACCTGGAGTCAGGTAATAGCCTATTATTCTTGCATTTAAATTATTTATTTGATATTATGTGTTAAAAGGGCCGTAAATAACATTAATGTTGTTTTTGATATATTATACAAACTGGTTGGTGTCTGGGTCTGTGGTCATATAATAAAGGTCCCTATGTGTAGTCTGTTGTGTGCACTATAACTGATGGGTACTTGACAGATTACACAATGCATTATTGATGGAGAGTGGGGGAGGTGGAGTCAGTATAAGGGCCCAGGTTAATCCGGCCATGGATGTAACCTAAGCATCCTAATCAACAGAAGACAGTAATTTATGGTAATTACTTCTGCAAGGTAAGAGTAATGCACTTTTGCAATAGCCTGAGAACATTGCTTGTGTACATTTGTACATGACATGCACTCTCTTCACACAAGTGCAGTACAATGAGCGAGTTTGTTGTTCATCAAATCTTTCTCTATAGGCCTAATAATATCAAATGTGCCTAATCAAAACAGGAACCACATTTACTTAGTGGTTGAACTGGGGGACCAGTCCATTAGCTGTGATGGTATGACTACAAGAGAATGAATCAGCTGTATCTACAAGTAGACCTATATGTTGTATATGTCCCCATTTAGAACACAGCCATCTTTACAGGTGAAACTATGAATACAATTTCCACACCTGACATGATTGTCTACATAGTATATGCTGAGGTCAAGGTACCTGCCCTGACAATGTATCCTTATTGTTATAGAAAAACAGCAATATGAGTACCTGTAGTTTCTTCTATAATTGCAACATATTGCACAATTTTGTTCTTTGTTCACATGATAACTGCTGTGTGTGCATAAGAAATGCTCAGATTTCTTGTTTTCATATTTTTTGCTCCAAAGAAATGTTTGCCAGGATCAAATGGTAGCGTGTAATATCCACTCTTCTGCTTGCTTTGTTTACAACAAAATACTTAATGGTTTGCTTTGAGAATCTCGTGTCACGGCATGAAGATATCCGTGGATTTGACTTGGTATTGAAAAGGGGAAATTACCACACCATCAATATGTTCCTTGGCTTCCATTCACACATGACACAGAGACAGAACATCCAGCACATTTCTGGATTAAAGTGCTTAAACAACTCACAGTATGTTGATATTTTTGTAAGAAACAGAAATCTATTTAGTCCAGTGTTTATGTCATTGCATTGTTATTGCTAATGCAAAAGTAGTTTAAAACCACAGTCAGGCTATGGCAGGTTTACTATGTTCAAATTTATTTTTGTTCAGATTTGAGGAGATTTGCAAATATGCAGATTTTTTTAATAACTTCCTAAACAGTGCTAAACAGTTTCACCCCTAAAAGATGCCCATGAAAATGTATGTCCTACACGTTAACATTTCAATCATATCCCACTTCAAAATCACGGGATATGAACATTAGTAGATATGAACATTGATTGACATGCTTGTAAAGTTATTGTGTATGAAAGACACTAATACATTTTTATTTCATTACCGTATACACACCAGGGAGCCTATAATGTTACTTGTAAAAATAGAGGCAGAAAAGCCTTTAGTCAGTGGTTTATGACTCCATCTTGTGTTGAATCTGTGTCAGTACAGATCAACCTATTTAGAGAACGTGTACTATATATGCAAATAAAAAGTATTATTCACAGCCCGGTAAAACGTTTGGGACAGTTTTACTTTAGGCCTATTTATAGCAAGGAATCGTTATCTTCATAGGAACAGACAGCCCCTTAAAATATAGGGTGGCATTGAATAGAAAACACAAAAAATATAAAAGAAAAAAAGAAAAATACACCAATATAATGAATAAAGTTTTGCGTTGGATGCAAATGAGTAATTTGAGCAATTGTTACAGCGCTGTTAGTTAAAAAGTCACTTCTGTTTTTACACCTCATGACCACTTCCTTCTCTGTTTCTTCAGGAACTGACCAAACTGAAAACCTGCGTATACCGGAAGTACAAACATTTTAGCTTCAAATTAAAAGCATAGCGGTAATTTACAAAAAAATGCTAATATATAACTAGAGCGCCAGCAGCAATAATATAAGAAATCAATGAATAATAATAATAGTAATAGTTCTAAGTCGATTTGTATCTTGACATTTTTGACTATAATTATTGAAAACTTAACAGAACTTAACGGCTACTTTGAAAGGAATAACCGGAAACCATTATCGTTGCACGACGCCGATCTGATCGCCATCGGCCGACGCCTACTAATTGGAAGCACGGTAAGTGAAGAATCTACTGTACATTTATAATCAAACGAAATGTAACTATAGTTAACTCTATTAAGTAGAGTTTATCTAGTCACGTCGTTTCCTGACCTCAGTCTTTTCTGCTTTGTTTTGAGACAACGATTTCTTATTTCAAAAGTTCGACTTCTCAGCGAATGGCAAAAACATGTCGCTCTACATTTTTATGTGAATGTGGCTTGAAGGACGTTATTATTTTTAGTACATTGAGAGCGAATAAGAATACAACTAACGGGAGATATGCGCTGTTTTTCTCTGGTTATATGTGACCAGCTTGTGAGAGTGCCTTAAAACAACAAAGGTAAAAGGTGAACACTTAAAGTTAGGCCGTTGTTACTGTAACTTTGCCTATAGGCTACATGTCACCAAACTTTTTCTAAACCGCACGTACGCCTGTTGAAGCCAGATGTCAGTCATTTAAACAATTGTTGTATTCCAGCTTGTACTATTTCCAGTGCTACTGGCCGTTGTTATTTATAGGAGTATGTTTATAGGACCTCTTCATTATCTTTAGGAGAAAGAAATGGGCATATTATAATCTAATAATAAACACATAAGAATCATGCAAGTAGTGCATTCAGAGCCATGGTACACATCTAATACGCAAGACAAAACAAGATTAAGGTGTGATTTGTACCGAGTTGTCCCCATAAGAGTAGCTATCATATTCATTTCGTGCCATCCAATATTGATAGATTTGATGGAATGCTATTATCAGCTCTTATCTGCCTGATTGATATTTTAAACATAAAACCACTGTTAGCTCATATCCAACAGATTTAACAGTTTACATTAGTCACCCTTGACAGGTACTGTATGTCTTGAGTCCAAGTTCTGCTGCTTCTCACACACTGTTCAAATAAATGCTGGGCCATTCTAGGCCCAGAGTCAAACTCCTGGCCTGCATTTGCAGCTAAGCAGCCCTGGCCTGGGTCCATCCTTGAATGAGAAACCAATGGTGTCCTGTCAGTGCAAATGTCCTCTTCTTCTTTCTGCAAAATAGAGAGTAAGTGCAGAAGAGACATTGTATAAATTGTCTCTGAACAAAATAGGGTGAACACCATAGAAAAGATCACTATATTTTTGACCACAGTAGTCTAACATAGCATATAACATATAAATTACAAGCCAGATTTCAAGTTATACATGACTTAAATGATCACAATTGACTGCTTTGATCTTTGCCATCGCTCATGTAGTCTAGTGTTACGTGAACTGCCAGTCCACTTTATGTTCAGTTTATGTTTCTGATCTTTTCTTTGTGAAAAATGCCTTTTGGACATAATATACAGGCATTCACTATTGTGACATTTGAGGGGATGTATATTTTTGATGTATATTCAAATTAGTATGTTGAATATACACGTAGGGCTGCAACTCATGCTTCTTTTTATTATCAATAATAAGTTGTAAGCCCATTATAAGTTACCAAACCCAAATATATTCAGTATACAAGGATATTAAACGGAGAATTGTCAAGGGAAATTATCATTTTCCAATACCAATAATATAAAAGTAATGCACAGAACATCAGTTGAATGAACATTTGCAGAAATTGTCGGGAACAGAGAACTTCATAAAATGTGTCCACCCATGCTGAGCGAATCTTTATTTCATGACACCTAGTTCTTCATTGTAGTTAATAGTGATGAAGTAAAAGAAAAGAGAGAAGTTGCTAGAAGAGTCACAGAGAGGTGTGACTGAGTAGTGTGAGTAGAATGCATATGGTTTCCTAAATGCTCTGGACATATGTAGTCAAGTACTTGGGCAGTATCCTGAGAAACAGCCGGCGTATCCCTTCAGGAATGCTTGTCTGTGTCTATTCCTGTGGTCGACTTCAGGTTGAGTCCCTTTTCACTGTCCTTACTAAAGGCTTTGGAATTTCATTAATCTGTGTGGGTGTACAGCAAAAAGCCTGCTCGATATAACCACTGACTGCATGTGGAGTTTAGCTCAGGATTTCTCTGCAAAACTAGAATACAATGGATTTGACTTCCTATTTAGGATATAAGGTTATTGCGTGTGTCTTCTCAGTTATGAGTATATTAGGTACACCTGCAATCCAATGCAACAGCCGTAAAAACTCTGTGTGAGAGCTGATAGTGTTCAGTTCCTGTTGACTCTGTCAGGTGTAGGTTCAGCCTGATTGTAAATTTTAAGGCAGTAGTTAGTGGTTGTATTGTATTGAATTGCATTTAGAACTGAAACAATGAATCGATTAAGTGATTTCTCGATCGACATCTTGCAAAAAAGCCAAATCTAATCTTAATCTACCTATTATTTTCTTAAGAATTCCAATAATTGTTTAGTCTTTACTTTAAAATGCCAGCAAACAGCAAAAGAAATGTTTTGTTTGTCCGACCAATAGTCCGAAACCCAAAGATAATCAGCTCATTGTTATAAAAGACTAAGAAAACCTGTAATTATTCACATTTCAGAGGCTTAAACCAGTGGATTTTGCCATTTGTGCTTAGAATAGAATAAATCTCTGTCGTGTCAATGGAATAATTGTTTCAGCTCCAGACCAAATGATTCACTGAGAAAATATTCAATCAACAATGATGTTGTTTTGTATTGTTTGATGAAGTTTGCGATTTGAGGCCTTGTCTTCACTGTGTTCAGCCATGTTGACTCTTGCTTCTGTTAATACTTACTATCCAGGTCTTGTTCTGTTGATTTAAATTGAGCCACTGTTGTTTGAAATATGCACCCTTCCCCCCCTTAAAAGTTTAGAGACTAATAGAGTAACCAAAACTAAACCCAAACTGCTTATGATGTGCTTATGTCCACAATCTTAAGTCTTACAGTTTGTCTTAGATATTGTTGCCACGACAGTAAGCAGTTGCCCTTACATTCAGGCGTCCGTAAACAACTTGCATTCAGGTTTTTGCTCATCGTGTATGGCCAACCCCTCAAGTGGTATTCTGAGTTTCCTGTGTTCTGTGGCGGTTTTTATATGAGTAAGTTGTTTTGCTGCTGAAGTGAGATTCTCTCAGATACAGAAGACACCTCACTCTCTCTCACGCACACACACACTCCATATTCTCTTGCTGACAAATATTTTCCATAAGATCCTCATAAAATCAGAAGTTTGCTGTCTAAAGAAATCTCTGTATTGTTGTTGATGTTTTTAACGTGTAGTGGAGAATGTGTGGGTGCGTGACATGTGACGGACTGTACATTCGCTGGCTACAGGGCACATGCTCATTAATATATCAGAGCACATGAAAGGTCACAAAATGAATAGTTTTGTGGGTGTGTGCAGAAGGTCAGGAACTCATCCCAAATGACAGAATGTCTCTTTAATTGGACTTCAGTGCTACACCGTTAATTCTTCTCAGAGTAAAAGCTGAATACTTCTGGATAGGCGTAGGCCACAGAGAGCACCACTGATCATCAAAGGCATAACCAAACTTGTTATCCTTTAATCTAGTCCGAGGGAAGAGCAAGTAAGCCAGCCCTGTTGGAGGGAACAGAGGGAGGGGGGAATATGGGGAAGTGGAGATGCATTTCCCATAAGTCACTGACAGGCAGCTCCTCCCCCTGCTTGGCCGAGAGCCAGCATCAAGCAGAGCCGGGAGCAGAGCCTGAGCCGAGACGTTACTGAGGATCGGAGCGTGAAGGACGAGGCAGACACACAGCACCTCGTTTTACTAATGTAGAAGACAGGTTAATTCAGAGCGGATACACAGGAGAGAGACAGCAGAACAGACTGGCATCTGTTGGTACGTGTACGCCCCTTGGCCTCACACACACACACACACACACAGTTGTTTTTGTGGTTGTGTGTATTGCAGTGGGTTTTTCTCTATTTCCTTTCCACGTAAATTCATTGGGGTGTGGTGCGGTGTTGCACAGCATCGGTGCAGAAGGAAGTGACAGTTGAATTGCTTTGTTCTCGATAATCTTGCAGTGCATGAAGTCGGCACACAAGGTAATGGCGTGACTAAACTTAAACAGCTTTCACTGAAATTTGACTACAACTTGATGTCAGTTTTACTGAAGTTTTACGTGTGTTATTACTGTGTTAGCATCGGGGAGCTTTTTTGGCAGCCGTGCGATTATTTTAGTCAAGATGTTAGGATTAGTCCTGGCATGGCCTCCGTTAAGAATCTCTATATGTATATGTGCAGAAAGTTGAATGACAGGGAGAAGCTTCAGTTAAGTATAATGGACACACTGATTCAACATTCTGCAACTGTAGCCCAAGTTTTCAGTTTGTGCCTTTCAAACTGCATAAATTGCATTTAAGCAGTGCTCAGATAAAAAGGTGTAGGCTGGAGAGAAAGTGGAGAGGAGTGCTGATTTTACAGTCGTACATTTATTGACAATTATAACCTCCGAGCCATCAGGAGTCAATCATACTTTCAGCCCGGCCGTGCCTAATGTGTCTGTAGTTTAGCTCTGACTGAAACACTTTACGTGCATATAACGACACAGTTGCAACTGTCAAAACAAGGCCAGGGTTGAGTTTCCTGTCTCATCTGCTCACCGCAAAGTTTCAGTTCGTTTCTGATCAAGTGATCGACGTGATCCTGAACTTACTTGATGAAGTCAGATTTGTTGAACTTTAAACAAGCTCTAAAGAAGCAGTACAGCAGTTGCACTTAACCGCAGTACAAAGCCTGTCATTGTTGCATTGAGTAAACATTTCATCCTAAGCTGAGTCAAGTTTATGAGCTCTTCTTGGAAAAAACTAAATAAGAACCTTTTCGGCCTGGTGGCATTAGCCAACTGACATGTGGTTGTCACTATTATATCTATATATATTTTGGGCACCATCACTCACATTAGCAGATAGCAAAAAGTCCTTTGTTACATTATGACTTTTATACAGCCATGATTGGCTGCTTACTTACTGTACAGACATGAAGCAACATTGTTAACTAAATCAGTTTTAATGCAATAATCAGCTGAACAAACACTTCAGGTGCACTTCCACTTTAAAATATTAAATATTAAAAACTAGAGCTGCAGCGATTAAATTATACATTTTTTTAATTAAAAATGTGTCTTCCAGCATCTCAAATGTGAGGATTTGATGGTTCAGTTTGTCATATATGAAAGTCAACTGAATATCTTTGGGTTCTGGACTGTTGGCCGGACAAAACAGGACATTTGCAGTTTTTTTCTCAGAGACACAATAGCATTGAGGGTCTCCTAAACTTTTCAGAAAACAGCTGCGAAGCGATTCATGCATATATGATCAGTAATTATTACAAAAGCGGCTTTATTCCACATTAATGGTGTTATTTGTACAATTGTAGAGAAAACACTTGTACTTATCAGTTGCCTATGATGTTTTCTCTTTCCAGATCCAGCAGATGAAATGGCGGTGAGACAAAGGATCTTTAACTCAACTACCCCATTCTCTGGGTCACCCCAGGCTGAGCTGAAGGGGTCATACCCACCCTGCTCAGCTGCGGACCAGGACACGGAGGAGGAGGAAGAGGAGGGCAAGGACAGCAAAATGGGCTACATAGCTTTACATCCTTTGATAAATAAAGTCCTGACACATGGGACTGCAGAGCAAGTAGGAGAAATGCCATTGAAGACATCAACCTTCATTGCGCAAGCTGAATGTAACTATGTCTTTATGATTTTTTAAATTAAAATATTAGTTATAAATTAAATAACTGTGCGTGGACAGAGACTTTAACATTAACACCGTGCTCTCCTCAGGTGAAACCCAGGACTCCCAAGAGTTTAGTCCATCCTGTTCTGAACATTCCTTTGTTCCCTCCCCTAACTGCTTCTCCGGCAGGTATGACGTAACCTTGACAACACTGCTTCCGCATATTATACTTCATGTTCACGTTCACAGGGGCTAACACTGAATTGTTTAATGCCATATCTGGAATTTGACATCGTTTTCATACTTCTGCTTCAGCCATTCCTCAGAGCACAACAATGTTGCGTGGTCGACCACAACCTCCGTCCAGGAGCCAAGCAGCTCATCGACGCGGCTCACCCAAAGAAAGAAAACCAGGAAGAGACAGAAGTGCAAGGGAAAGAAAAAACTGGAGAAAAGGAAGGAGAAGCAGCGACACAGACATCGAATGCCTTCTGGAGTCCCTGAACAGGAGAGTGGAAGTTCTCTGGTGCAGATCCTGGTAAGAACTCTTCAGATCTCATAGAGTCTTGCATTTGAAAAAGCTCTTCAAACTGCCATTAAAAGAAGAAGGTTGATTCATTGTATACTCTTGTATTCTTAAAAGCACAGAGTGCTTGGAGTGTTTTCCTTTGTGAATCATCTTCAAGTATAAATTGCCACATTCTTTGGCAGTCGGAGGCTCGATCTCCAAACATTCCCATGCAACCATTAGCTTTCCTGTGTTGTGGAAGTGAATCACTGAATTCAGACAAAGCTGCCTCTCATGGCCTTGAATGTTCAGCCCCTGAGCAAACCCTCCGGAGAATGTAAACATCATCATGTTGTTGATCAGCCCTGCTTTTTGTGTCCTGTAGGAGGAGTCGTCCCTTACGTCTTGCTGTAGCAGCGTCGAAAGCTCAGAGGAGCAGGACAGAGGGCCCTCTCTCTACTGCCGACCGATTTACAACACAGGCTCCAGCTGCTCTCCTCTCAACTGGAGGGACCAGGTCTGCGGGCCCCTCTCCAGTCTCCATTCCTATGGGCAGGACAGCAACTCCGACTCCCTCAGCAGTCTGGGAGACTGTTCGCTGGCCCTTGCTGGCCTCAGGGGCAGCGTCAGTCAGGGGGACCCGTGCTACGCGGGGCCATTTTTTAAAGATGTGGAGTGGGATGCAAGAGAAGAGGAAGATGTGCACTCAGCAGCTAATTCTGTCAGCAATGAGGGAATCATCTTTTATAATGAAGTACGTTCTGCCTCATGTCAACCTACTGCACGTCTTCTGGCTTTAATATGTGGTTCATCCAAACTAACGTGTTTCTCTTTTATTCTATCAGAAAATCCAGCCTGTGGACTCTGAATACAAGGAAGGGAGGGAGTACGTCCTTTCACAGTTCATCAAGGAAGGCTCCTATGGTGAAGTACACAGTGCTCAAGATGTCAACACAGGCTTCAAATTTGCTGTTAAAAAGGTGACGCCAAGCATATCGCACATTTAGTTTTTTCTGCGGCCCGGTTTCAAAGTGTGCTCTGATTGCTCACTCTTTTGTGCCATCCCTTCCTCACAGATCGCCCTGAAGAGGTTCAGCAGTGAGGAGGTGGGTGCGTGGAGTGCCCTCAGATCTCCTCGTGTGGTGGAACTCTTTGGAGTGGTCCGAGAGGGGCCCAATGTCGTCCTTTTCATGGACCACAAATCTGGTAAACAAGCATCACGTCTGCCTTTCACACACAGAATGTACACTGGATGCCACATGAGGATATCACAAAGACTGCAGAAATACGGATGTGATTAGTGTTGAGATGTGGAAGTGGGTGGTTCTGGGATGCCAGAAATGAGTGTTGAGCTTCCTTGAAGTGTTATGGTCCAAATTACGCCAAACATCTGGGATGGGAGATGCCCAATACACAATGACAAATCTCATACTTGTTCTTTGTCATTAAATTCCAGGCTGAATCAGATACTGTGCATTAGTAAATATGAACATAGTCTTTATCCTGATCTGGCCTTGTCTGTTATTCCAGGCTCCCTGGGCGAGCTTATATCAGAGAGCGGCCGGCTGCCAGAGGACCTGAGTCTCCACTACCACTCGCAAGTCCTGACAACGCTGGAGTATTTAGTGAAGAAAAAAGTGGCGCATCTAGACATTAAAGGTATGTTAAACAAAGGGATATTTAGGCAATTTCTTTTTCACATACTTACAACAGTTAAACTAATGTTCAAGTCTCATCTGAGTCATACTAAAAGGTCCGAACACGAATGGTGATGCCACTGAGAACACTGATTTGATCTCTTGAATGTGTATCCTTTAGCCACATTGTCCACAACTTAATAGTGGATAGTCACATTCCTGTCTCCTCTCTTCCTGTCCACTTGTTGATCTTGTAAATGTTGTTTTTAGTCTTAACATTTAAGACCAGAAACAGTGATTACACAGGCATGAGATCAGAATCAGAATCAGAATCTTTATTACTTTATTGATCCCTGAAGGGAAATTGCTTTTTGTACAGTTGCACTGCTCGATAAAGTTATTGAGAAAAGAACAATAAACAGTAGAATATATTAAGTTATAGCACAAGAGGCTTGATA
>JAVQJL010082816.1:0-12769 GCA_036024295.1 Nannoperca obscura | reverse complement strand
CCCTCTATCTTAAGTGCACATACATACACGCGTGCAATCTGTTTAGCTGCAGCTGTTTGTAACATAGAGGAGGGTGATAAAGGCAGGGTGCAGTTAACAATCCACTCATGCAGTGTGCTGATGCCTCTGTTCTAGCTGCAGGTGAGCTCACTGATCTTAAACTACATCACTACGGGGTCCAGTGGCACAAAGAGGTCCTTATACCTGATCCTAATAATCTTTGTAAAAGGGGAAGGAAAAACTACAGTTAAGAACCTGAGTTTTAATTATCATATCTCAGGCTGTAGGTTCTGTCGGTTATCTTAACACTCTACTCACTGCGGTGAATGCTGAGATCCCAGAATACAGCAACATCATTAAAAACAAGGCCAGCAGAACTAGAAACACGAGCACTCAGATGATTATAGAATCATAGATGTAAGAAGTTTTGTGTTTTTGATCTCCGGCCTCCCCAAAGCATACAGTAGTGAACAGACTGAGAAAGGAAAGCAGCTACTGAGCGGCAGAGAAGCGTCAGTGCAGGATGCTGAAATCAAGCTGTGTGCTACAGGAACATTACAAATGGAACACACATCATCAGCATCAACAAACATCCAAAGTTAAAGTAGCATATATAAAAATGAGTACAATATGGGGTGTGTGTGGGTGTGTTGTCTCTTTTCTTATGATTGTACCAGCATTATACAGTGATGTCTATGCACTCTACATTCATACATTCAAGGGGAAGTTAGAAGGCTTTTCCCCAGTGATGAGGAGGGTTGAAAGGAGGTTGCCTGGAAGGAAACAGAACAAAAAAAACAACAACAAAAAACATAGGATCTGGCTTTCAAAATAACTTCACTATGTAAATTAATGTTAAGTCTCGCCCTTTGCCTTTCCTGCTCTCCCCTGACTCCACTATAGTCTGAATGCCTTGGAAATATATGATTCATCAACTGACACCTCTGCGCTAATCACGTCACTGTCCCCATGTATGCTTCAGTCCAACCAGGGATCGAGTGCTGCAGAACATCTTTATGTGTTTGTGTCTATCTCCGGCTGTAATATGATTTGTTTTCAGAGTGAACTAGATCCTGAAATTCATGCAGTAAGTGATGATGTTCAATATAGATTTGTCACTTCAGTATTGACCTTTCTTAATGCATTTCTCCATAGATAATCCACTATAGTCAGTTGTGAAATTCTTTATTTATGTACTTGATATCTAATATGTTCACAGTGTAACTGACTGCGGGAGTTGTTTATTTTCCCTTGGTGTTTAAAGTGAAGTGCATGAAGTACAGTTAGGTCAGCCTGCAGACCAGCAACTCAATTGTTGCAATGCATTCAAACAGCATGTCAACAATAACAGTTTGTGGTCCTCTAAATCTTCATAGACAGGGCAAATCACTTGCCAGGGGCTACTTGTGCTAAATATGTAAGCAGGCAATGTGCTGTAAGGTGATTCAAGCATCCACCAAATTACATTTGTTATTTGCAGCGGAAATATCTGCCTTTGTCCTGCCTTATAATTGCTGTTGATATGTGTGACCACCGGCAAAAAACTGCAGCATTTGAACTGTCACTCACCATCCTTGGCCCATATCGGATCCCCTCTTTAACATATGATTTAGTTCTTTACATCTGGCTTGGCTACACACCACACACCACACACCACACACCACGTCAAAGACTGGAACACCCATACTGAAAGAGGGACAGCCAGGGCAGGAAATCCACTTGATGTAGTGAAAAGAGTAGTGAAGAGCAGGACTGAACCCAGAGGTAGCATAGTCTGCAGCCTTGGCCTTGTGTCACCAGACCAAGACCAAAGACCAAGGTTGTGTTTATGGAGTAGGAGTGTTCTGTATGTTTCTCTGTGTTTGTGTTGAGACTGGAGGTCCTAAGGCTTCATGTTAATGCTGAGAGGCCTGACTGAAAACACAGCTGTCTGAAGTGTTACTGCGTCTAAACTCTGACATAGTTTCAGCATATGCCATTTTAAAGTGAGTAGATTGGTGTGTGTATGTGTGTGTGTGTGTGTGTGTGTGTGTATGCATGTGTATCCAATGACATACTGTATATGTGATTGTGTGTATTAAATGTGTGTTTAAACAAGAAAACCCATTAATACAATGATTTATACTTTCTAAGTAACTGGGGAGGTTTCTTAAAACATTTATAATCATGCTTATTCCAGCAAACACTTAATACTTAACTGGTTGGACAGTGAAGTGCTTTAAAAACATTCCATTGATACCATTTGTCCAAATAAAATTGTTATACCTATGGGGCATAAACCGAGGTACTAGGTTAATTCACATTATTGCTCTATTAAACATGGCAGCTCAAGCCGAAGACAATTAGCTAAAGGCTCTAATTGCACTGTTAAACATTGGGATTTATGCCCACTTACACCAGTTAAAATGTAACACATGACCAGCTTTGGACAAAGTACAGCCAGTCGACGCCACTGTCGAGGTAAAACACACAGAAGGAGAGAACTATATATTACAGAGCCTGGACACATGTTATTGTGGTGGCCACTCACTAGGAATGTATTGCTACCTTTGTGTTTGGGTTGCTTACATTCCTAAATGGAGATTGGCGCATATTTCAGTGTGCTAAAGTCAGTCATGTTTATAGGATTGCAAACACACACTAAACATCTAAATTCACTTAATTTATATAAATGTATCAGGTGATTAACTAAATAATGATAGTGGTGCACCAAACACACCCCTGATTACAGCATAGTTTTTGTTAGATGTTAAACTGTTTACACACTATATTGGTTTCCTTCCATGCAGAGTGGAGTGTTTGGAAATGATGATGCAGGATGAATTGGATTAAAATGCTGTAGTCCGTATCAGCCTCTGAATCAAACAGGAACTATTTCTCTTTTTTTGATAGGCAGCGTGATCCCTATTTGGGGCCTAAACACACATTGAGGCTACTTCAGTTTTGGGGAATGCTTTCCAAACTTTTCTTAAACTTCCTCAGTCGAAAAGGTCTTAGCACCACCCAACATAGTCCCAAGATTATTATAGAAACAGGATCTCTCCCAGAGGATGGATGTTTAGTCAGGAAGTCGTGACCTTTTGACTGAGCTGTTTATTTGCTTAGGCTAACAGACAGTGAGAATTAGCCCATATGTGACTAGTAATTACTTGTAGAGGCCCTGAGAACACATTCCAAATTGGTTTGGTATCTTTGGGTTGGGCATGAGGTTTGGTTCACCAGGCCAAGCTGTTAAAACCAACGCTCTGCCTTGACCTCATTCACATAAACATTTCACTGAGTGTGTGCAAGAACGTTCATCCCAAGATACCATACATGTTTACTGTTCCCCCCTCCAATAGTGTTTTCCCAAAACCCCTCCGCACTTGGGGTTATGCCTTAGGTTAGGTCATAGCTAGGTGTAGCAGTGACAATTGGTCAGGGTTAGCATAAGGTTGAGGTCTGGTAAAGCATCGCAGGAGATACCTGGTTGGGGTTAAGGATATGGTTGGGTTCAGGTCAAGATTACAGGGAAACATGTCGACAGGGAAATAGAATTCGACACAACACTGGTGGCAAGGGCAATGCAATGCAGCTTTATTTATTTAGCATATTTCAAACATAGGCAAAGAAAAACATTAGAAAGACATTCAAAGCAATAAAAATAAATTCATTTAACATAACATTTTAATTAATTGTAAAATGAGATCAAATTAAATTAGATACATAAAATGAAATAAAATTCAGTAAAAAAATGAAAGTTGGCAATGCCATATAGTCACTCAAATCCACAGGAGAACAGCAAAGTTTTTTATTTTGTTTTGAAAGTGGCTAAAGGGGCACATTGGATTTCTTCAGGAATGGCTACAACCAGTTGCTTTCTAAAGATCTAAGTGCCCTACTGGGTGTTTATTCTTCAAGGAGATCAAAGAAGTATTTTGGCCTAAGATTATTGAGTAATTTAGCAGCAGCACTTTTTTAAATCTATTCTGTAGGTAACAGGAAGCCAGTGCATTGATTTAAGAACAGGAGTAATGTGCTCAGTTCTCTTGGTTCTCGTTAGAACTCTGGCATTTGTTGTCTGACAGTCTTTTTTGGGAAGACCAGACAAGAGCCGTTACAGTTATTTGTTGTTATTTGACCTGCTGAACACAGCCAGCACTTGGAGCTGCAGCAGAGGCTGTGACAGCTCAGTGGGGCAATTAAGGTATTTTAGAACCCTTAACACCCGATTGCCACAATTTGAGTCCAGTATTCATACTCCGTATCGAAATCATAACACAGTAAAATTTGAACACACAGACCTGACTTACACTTCCCAAGGATATCATTATCTCTGATTTCCGTCACAAATAAATGCCCATAAATCCACTGAGAAATCACATAAAACGATGCCCCTTGTCACTGTGAATGTGCCTGTGAATCTACAAGTTTTTACATTTTCTCCAGTATCAAAGTAACCCAGTGATAGTTGTCTGTACATTCATGAGTACATTGCAAACAAGATCTGTAATCGCTAATTCTGCATACTTTTTATGGTTCCAGTTTGCCAAAATGTAAACACAGCTAACTCATTGCATCCATGACAACATTATACTTCCTGTTTATGTCCGCAAAACCCTCAAATTATGGGAACTGTAGTTCCCAAACATAGGGCATGATTATACCTTAAATTAAAGTTGGCAATGTATATGGAGCAAAAGCTTTGATTCATGCAGGTGTCTCACTTGCTCTCCCTTCCTTGCAGGTGAGGTGATGTGTCAAACAGATCCAGCAGTCACAGGAGCACCTGCAGACACCATGGATGGTACGAGCTTTGATTTTCTAGAGTTATAATGCTTTATATTCACTACTAGAAGAGGCTAAAATGCCATAGTGACATGACAAGTGTATAGCATTGTTCTTGGATTGTGTTCTTAGTGACAAATTCTGCAGACTCTGCTGCAGCTTCGGCCGTCACTCAAGCCTCAACTGTAGGTGCCAAGCTTACTGCTTCTACTATTCCTGGAAATAGCCCATTGCCAGTGACCATTTCAAACAGTCAGGGTGGTGGCACCTCAGGGACCCCTGCTGCCCCCATTGTCACAAACAAACAAAGAGTAAAAGATCTTGCTGCACCCAATGAGGTCTCTCATGACTCCCACGTGGTGAGTACCTGCCTGTGCCAAATTTAGTTGGTGCTTCTCTACATTTTGACCTTTTAACATCTGGAGCTAGTATTGTTTTTAAAATATAGAGCTTACAAGTTTAAATGTTTTAATGCTGTCTAACATTTTAACAGATGTTTCTGTATGAGATACCACTTTTGTTTTGAAGAAAGGTGTGTTTACAATGGCTGACTGAAGTGTGCTGTGTCCTGCCTGACCTAATTTGACTATCTGACTTGCTTTTCTGTTCCACAGCCTGATGTGAAGTGTGTTGGAAAGGAAGACATCTCAGAAAGTAATGCTCTTAAGGTTGTGCTGGAAACAGCTGATTGTGTGAGTATGAGTTTTGTATCTCTTAAAAGTAGAGTGTCTTCGTAAGATGTCAATCCACCACCAATAAATCCACATCCTACCACCACCTTTACGTCATTCATCTTGCAATAATAGACCTCCTCTCCTCCATACCAACCCCAGGCAGTATCGAACTACCAACTGGCATGCAACATTTAATGAAACAAGGCTGTTCACCAAGACCTTTATCTGGCCCCCAACACCTAGTCCAGGAGAAGTGGCTTACTCCACTTAGAGGAATAAGATGAATGTGTTTTAAAGAACTACAGTTGGAAATATGGCCCAGATAAAGGCGGATCTGTTCCCAGACATTCCTGAGGCGTTGTAAATTTTGAGACTTGTGTTCCTGGCAGGAGACAAATGAAGAGGAGGGCTGATGTTTCCTCTCTTGCTCTGGGGTCCTTAAGACAAAATGATGAATAGCAAGGGTGTGGCTTCATTGTCTGGGTTCATTAGGATACACGTAGAGGTTTTTTCACATCAGGAATTAAATATACTAAATACATATTTGGAGCCATCTAAGAACACAATTATAGTTTTCCCATTCACTGTTAAAACCTAAGTGTGTGTGCAGTTGTTAAATAATTCCTCAAGCACAACACAACTCAAATAGAACTCAGTCCAGTGTTCAATATGTCAGTCCAGGTGCACAGAGTCAAAGCAGCTGGTCAGATTCCAGTCCGTATACTTTAGTTATCCTCCATTTGGGTCATTACTGTATCATCCAAAGAGCCAGGGCCATCTGCAGAAGTCATCTGTCCAACTCAACCTGAAACTAAACATGGACTCCAGTGCCAGAAGCCTTAGCCAGCTGATTATTACTACAAAATGCATGTAGCAAAACACAAGGTTATTTTCTTCAGGCAAAAGTGAGAGGATGGCATGAAAGACCTTGATAAAGGGACAGCCTGTATCAACGGAACAAATTGAATAAAGCAAAGATCCTCTGAAGTAGTGGGAATTAAGAAAGGTCTTTTTTATACCTCTAAATCGTACCTGTAAATCCCCAAGTAATCAGTCACTATAAAGGGCAGGGTCTAATATGACAAAATAAACACACACACATTGTTGCCTTTCACACATTATTTCAGTTTTTAATTAAATCTTTGTGTTTTAAAAATGTGTTTATTTAAATTCAAACCTACTGTAACTCATCTGAACCCCAGCCATGGGTGCAAGAGGCCACGGAAGGTCAAGCAAAGCAGGGTGTGAGACAATGTAAGATTCCTGAGAGCATGTGATGGGTCACAAGCGACACAGACAGATGGAGAAGAGAATAGGTTCCACTGGGATGATTTAGCTGTTTCTACTTCAGCCCTACAGAGTTTCTTCCTCCCTGCCTCAAAGATCTGGGTCTTACAGCAGAGTACAGCTGTGGGCCCACTCCCAACTTACTGAAGATTTGGGGTTTGCTCACTGTGGTCCCCTGAGAACACTGAAAGAGCTGTCTGGATCACATTACAGAAAAGTGTTCCCAAGTATCAGAGCCCGATGTTGTGCAATGAGGTGATATCATAGTTCAGGGTTAAAGTGGGAAAAAGAAGGTGTGGTCACCAAGTTTTCCATCCCAACTGCACTTTGTCTCCATTACGAACACAAAGGCTTACGTGAGCTGATAGTCAGCAGGGAAAATTCAGGAACACAGTACACGTTTGATTGCTAGCCCCAGTGATCACCTAAAGGAAATAAACGTCTATTCTCTGTGTATATTGGAAGCTGTACACTGAAAATATGAAATTTGTTCAGGTTTTGGCATGTTTTGAGTAAGTTCATGTCTAATTTGCCCCAATCAGTATTTTTTTAATATAATAATTATTTTTAATATATATATTATATTTAATATAATATGTGATGTGCTTTTAGAAGCTGAGTTTATTCAGAATATTGTACATTCCCCCTTAACATACAAATATTTTCTTATAGGAAGAAACTAAACGCATTATTCAGGAGAACGCTGAAGGCTTGTGCTACAAGTGCAATCTCGAAATCTTCCAAGAGGGCAACACGGTGCTGATGGCCGGTAATAATGGTGGGTATTGATTAATATATAATAACTAATGAATAGTTTCATTTGTTTGTGACAGTTAAGGTTATAATGCATTCTTGTGCTGCAGCAACTATATAGACCTGATATAAGTACTGATATATTTCTAATATTCATTGCCTCTGCAGCTAGGTTGAATGATTTGGCATCGGCACTGCAGAGAGGACAACTGAAAGACAAGGTAAGAGAGAATAAGATGCTACCAAACTCTGTCCCTAATCCATACTACCATACACACTAATTCTAAACAGTATGTACAAAATATGAATCATTACAGCATACTGTTTTAGCAGTTAGTATACAAAAAACAACATCCATTACCATTGTATTCTAACAGGAAATGACCAAATATGTGTGACGTTGGACAGCGAAATTCAGAATGCCACTGTCAGTTAAACAAAAGTGAAATGTCTTGCTTAAGATTTAATACTTTTTGTTTTCTAAGATATTCCTGTCCACCAAGAGCCCATTAACAAATCAACTGTATTTAGTATGTATACTGTCTGGTTAGAAAATATTGCTTCATTTAGGCATTTTTCCAGTGTGAACACAAAACATAGGATGGATTTAGAACAGGCTGTTAGCTTATCTTCACTTGGGCTACTACTGTAGTTCTCTTGTGTTTTTCAAGTCAAAACAAAATAATCCACTTGGCAGCCTACATCATTCTATATTAATGAACCCACGAATAATTCTTTTATATGGTTCCAGAATTGCACACATACATTTTTTGACCACAACGTTATGTCTTCTGCTTGTTTGTAGCTTGGTGTGACAAAGACTGAGACCCCAGTTGGTTCCTCTGTATTTGTGGGAATACTGGTCAGTGGTCTGCTTGCCGCCCTGGCAATCACTGTAGGTTATTTGAAATGCCCACGCAAGTCTGACACCAAGGGAGTGAGGCTGGTAAGCACATTCTCACATTTTCTGTTAAGAATGGATGTACATCACACTGCA
Organism: Nannoperca obscura; assembly: GCA_036024295.1. NCBI lineage: Eukaryota > Metazoa > Chordata > Actinopteri > Centrarchiformes > Percichthyidae > Nannoperca > Nannoperca obscura. The sequence continues at coordinate 4,291 of JAVQJL010082816.1, read as the reverse complement.
CTGCATGTCGACACTGTGGACCTCATTTACTTGTTTTCTGGTTTCCATGTTCATGCAGGCTCCACAGGAGTTGGTATATCATTCAGCATGGAGGCCATGAATGGAAAATCATTGCATATATTTGTCCTTTTCAACTGCAGATGCTGCATAATAATTAGTGTGATCATGTTTGCAATGATTCTAGTTAGTTCACCTGTAATCCTTCTATTATTTAATTTCCGACCCTGATCTAAGTGACCTTACGTATGACCTGTAGATATGTTTTACCAGAAAAAGTGTTTACTGGTTTCTGAAATTATAGACTCATTAACACTATGCATAGATTTTCTCAGGCAACTGCACAAGTTTTACTACATCTGAAATCAAAACAACACTGTTTTCTTCCTTTGGAATTGATTTCTGCCACAGTTTTATTATTAATGCTGCTGGCCTGCTATCACAGAGAATACGCAGAGAAAGAGTGAGTGTGCGTTATCCAAAGACCCACGCCCTGCTCTCTGCTGCCTTATTCATCTGCAGAGCTCGCTGTTTCATCTACTAGCCAGGCACAGCTGTATCACATGACAGAGACCACATTAGAGGATGAGTTTGTGTGTTTAGAAGTAACAGTGGAAGGGTGTGGGGGTTAGTTGATGCATCTGTGTACATACATGGTGGTTGGTGGTGTTATGTGTAGCTTAGTGGTAGAGTGCATGCTTTGCATGTATGAGGGTCTGGGTTCAATCCCCAGCATCTCCAATCCTGGAAGTCCCTTTGGATAAAAGCGTCTGCTAAATGTAATGTATGTGTCTCTATATGCACGACAGAACTGTGTCTGATCATCCAATGATTCATTTTTCACCCCCTCAGAATTGTTTACCATGTACCAATATAAAACAGCATCCCTTTTTAGTATAGTGAATCAGTATCTGCAGAAAAATGAAACTTCCAATATGGCTGCTATGTTAGTGGAGACTTTAATACACATGTCCAATGTACACATGCATGCAGACATACACATTTGTGCTCTCTTTCTCAAACATTTAAGCTCCACTTTACATTGATATAAAAAAAGAGTCACAGCTAGTTCACTCTGCTACCAAGCATCATTGTGTTGTTGGAATGTTTTATGTTGGCTTTCTACAATGAGTTGTTCATTTGTGCTGTGTTCGCAGGCAGAGGAGGCCTATCCAGTAGATCAGGAGAACCAGGGGAACACGCTTGTATCCGTGGCCCCCCTCAACCCCCCTCCAGAAACCCCGGAGAAACCCAGCGTAAATGGAGAGTCCCCTGAGGCGGCCAAGACCCAGCCTCCTCCTCCTCCTCCTCCCACCAACGGCCACTCCACCACCAAGACAGCAGACACTGAGTTGTGAAAACGTCTACAAATAATTGCAGCCCAGGAACTACCCCACAAACACACCTATCCACACACACACACACACACACACACACACACACAGGCCTATGCAAACTATCGTCCCTTTCTGAATCCACTCCTGCCCAACCACAGACAGTCCACAGCAAAGTTGGACATCAGGGACTTGAACAATCTCTTACATCGACGCTCCTCTTGTTATCGTGCCCTTTGTGCCACTCCCTTTGGCTACTAACCACAAAAAACAAGGAAAACTGATGATGATGATGATGACGATGGTGGTGGCGGTGCATGATGTTGATGATGACAAAAGCTCAGTCCCTGAGCCAGAAGACGGGCAGTTGATGGTGGGAAGAGAGTGTATTTTAGCATTAATCAGCACTGGTTCCAATGATGACTGCAGCCTCTGGAGTCAACACACAGCTGAGTCTCTACATGTAATTGGGTTTAAAGCTCCAACCAACCCTAGTAAATACAGCATAAGGACACAAATGAACTGTATGTCTGAACTGTATGTCTGGCATCTGGACTGTATGTAGATCCACACATGCATCTGAGCTTGCTTACTGTATGTATGAGTGAGTAAGTGTGTGAGTGAATGACAAGTCTGAATGTGCATGTGACATTAGCCACGAAAGTGTATAATTTTGTAAAATTAAATTGACAAAGTGATGGCTCACTGAGTTGCAGCCGGTCCCCATGGGGAGGAGGAAGGAGTATTGAAGTTTTAATTGCATCGTTTTTTTGAAGAGGGGTAGCTGCAGAGAATTCTCCAATGTATCACTGCAAACTGTAGTGAAATCAATCACAAAGGCAACAGGCCTCTTTACAGTGGCTTTATAGTCACTGACTATCCGACTATCCAACCAACTGATTCATAAAGGCCTCTTACTGTCAGCTCTGTCCAACCATTTGTCAGTGTTATTCTTTTCAATATACTTCATATGCTCTTTTTATATCATTATTCTATTGAGCAGTGTGTATAGTATGGAGTCTCTTTGTTCCTGTTTTTATTTTATGTTCCTTCTATGTGCCAAAGAATTTCATTTCATAGCTTATGTTATACTAAAATGTGTACTTCTGTGGCACCTTTACAAATTCCGATCAAGGTCATAAGAAATATGTTCAAGAACTGTTAAAAATCAGTCATTTTATACTGACATATCTGAGGTTAAGTACAAAAGGAAACTGCAATGATGTTTAGTCAAACTGGAACAAAAAAAGAAATTCTGATATATAAATGGGATGTCTCACATTGATTTCTCCTTTCAGTCCATTTTGTATCTTTTCATTGCTAACATTCCAGTTTGACTGTTTTTTGATTGTACTAGTAACCTGTAGTTTAAATTGGATTTAAAGTGAAAAATAAGCAAAAAATAAAAAACAATATATGAATTGTCATGTTTCATTTTATAAAAAAGAATTTAATGATAAGAGTGAGTGGAAAGAGCAATGGTGTTATGAACCATAGAAACGTGCACATGTACTTGCACGTACACATATATCTGTGCTCTAACACACACTGAATTTAAATTCTGAACAGCCCATAATGTCACACAGCTGGTTTGCATAAGCAGGAATAATGACATCACTTCACACTGTTTTGTCTTTCACCGTTTGGGTGGGGCAGCAAAAAACATCCAGCAGCTGTCTTCTCTGAGCGGCACAGGACATGTTCATGAGCGCCACGTCAGTCCAGAGTCCACTCACTATCCATCATCATGGTCATATACGTATTTTTCATTTATTTTCTGTCACCATCCACTGTATGACAGTGTAGCTAGTTTATTTCCCATCCACTCACACCCTTCTTTCATTGCAAGATCAAGTCCCATGTGAATTCCTACCCTGCCCTGTCCCATTCCCAACCCTACTAGGAAAATATTCGCTCAAGGCCATTGAGCAGTGCTGTACAGAAGTGCTGTTGTCACAATATGCCACAACCATAAAGCCATCACAAAAAGACACCACAGACATAAATATATATGGTTAAATATGGTCATCCACAATATGAGACTGCTGCACTACTAATTTAAAAGGTGTAAATCCCAGTGGACGTGAACATTGCTGTACATATATACACTCAGACATCTCTGTTATTTGCAACCTCTTTGACCTAGAACTCAGTGAGGTGAATCATCAGCTAATATCTTATTTTACACACACTGTCTGACTCAAAGAAACCAAGAACTCTACCCATTTGAGAACATTGAGTTCAGTTCTCATTTAATTGTATGCTCTACATTTACTCATTCCTAAGACTCTCTCTAAGTCTCTGTCAAACATAAAGGGTACACACACACACACACACACACAAGGAAATCCATATTTTCTCACTTAAATGTTAATATTATCCTTGCCACGCAGTTTGGTTTGGCCACGTTTTGAGATAAGCCTCTAAGTTTTTTGCCACTGACCTAATTCAAGAGAGATAACTGAAATTTAACTTTTGCTGAATAATCAACAGCAATATTTATTTGTCTTTTCTAATGGAAACCTTGTTGTGAACATTTTTCAGTGGAACTACTTTCCATGAAAACTGTTAACAGTGAACTTCGCGGATTATCCAGAATAAAGACATTATTTCTGGAAAGAAATGCTATTGAATTTTTGTATTGATTTTTTTAATTCTGTAAGCACCACTGACCTTCATTGTTTTGGGTTTTGTGGCAGAAATAAAATATATACAACGGTTTTATTTGTAACTTGGGTGAACCGACCCTTTGCATTTTCCACCCATTGGCCCCTGTACCTCTACAGTACATCACTCGAAATCTTCTCTTTCACAGCATTTGTTGCTATTTAGCAGATTTCGGGAACACACCCCCATTACGTCATCCACGTCACTACGCCATTTCCGCATAAATACCCTACATAATCATCCCTCGTCCGCTCTCGTCTACTGCCGCTCTCGATCACTGCGCCCCACCCGCC
>JAVQJL010082811.1:0-17534 GCA_036024295.1 Nannoperca obscura | reverse complement strand
CCCCCCCCCCCCCCCCCGCGCCCCCCCCCGCCGCCCCGCCCCCGCGGCGCGCCCGCCCGGCCGCCCCAGGGACAGTCAGTGTTAGATCAAATATAAGTGGGTTGGATATCCAGATTTTCATTTTCACCATAACACTGCACACAACAAAAATGGTATTGACATCCTGTTCCCATTAGTCAGTTTCAGGTGGGGCTTCTTTAGTTTTTTCTTTCTCTAACTGATCAGGAGCAAGTGATGTATTTCCTCGGAGCAGCACATTTTTCCTGTCTCATCCCTGCTTTGGCACAAGTTTGTAAAAAAAATGTCTGTTGCATTTTTTGTGGCACAGAAAAGATGACCGTCTTAACCCCGCACACAAAGATCTGATTGGCTTAGACTACTTAGACTGTACGTCACCCACGCAAACTACCAGAGTTTATACTATTTGTTGTTGCCTTCAGAATGAGACCTTTCAGGATCAGAAGGTCACGGGGTCATCCTGTAGCAACACCCGTGTTTGAGCAGCTGAAAAGTTAGTGGGAAGACTGGAGATGTCTTTTGGCATTTTTGTTCTGTATCACACAAACGAATGGCTTCTCTGACTGTAGCGCTGAACTTTAAACCCACCGGTTCCTAACGAAGACATACATCTAGAAAACTTTGTCACATGTGAAATAGCTGGGCACTGTAGTTTTGGTCAAACTAAAACAGGAGTAAATATGACATTAATGCGTATTAATCCGCATATGGTGCTCTGTAGTGATTATTTGCAGAAGCTGGATGGAGTTTGTTTAAAATAATCTTCGGTGCTCGTGCTTCTAGCTGGATCGATCGATCGATCGATCGTGAATTTGAGGCTTTTTCATACAATTTGTTGACACTAAATACAACAGTGACACTCCATGAAAATACAACTGCATTTGCGTCGCTGCTCGCTTGCATCTTTTACTGCTTTATTAGAAGACAAAGGAGTCCTCCTACCTGTATTCAGTGGAGGTGTTGAATTCAGAGAAAGTTAGACTTGTGGTGTCATGTAGGAAAGCTTGATGTTGATGTTTGAATGATGTCTAGCCAGCTCCAAGTGACGTCTCGCCCGAGCAAACGCCTACCTTGCAGGACTGAGCAAAACAAAGCAGACTGTTTTCAGGCAGAGAAATCTCACCAGATAGCTGAGTCATCAATCCACACACATAAAAAGCAGGCAGGATGTATCATGAGCATTTTCCTGTGTGAGATATTAAAGCTGGAGCTTGGACCTTTTGTCTCCACCTTCTGGCAGTGAGAGTAATTACCCAAACACTGTCTGTGTGTGTACAAGGGAGACAATAATCCGTTATATAGGTAGACTTAATGTAATAGCGTAGTCTACATATTTAGACTTGTCCAAGAGCAGTAAGGCCACATCCTGTCTGCCCTCTTTCAGCCTCTCCAACCAGGAAAAGCTCCACCATGTTTGTTTCTTATTTCTTTTTTATCTGGAGCATCATAAACTTTTCTTGGAGCTTCTTCCTCCATACTCCCAGTTGCTGGAGTTACTCCGTCTCCACAGTTGCTTCCCTCAGCTCTGGCAAACTGGAGCCGTGTAGAGAGAACTACCTGAATCGTCCACATGAATCGTGTGATCGTCAAGCTTTTTGAGCTTCCTCTGGCATGACTCTGTCTACATGGCTCTGGTTTTACTACCAGTTCACCTCTGGTCTCCGGGATTCTGCGACATACAGAGAAACTGACCCGGTGGTGACAGGCTGAACCAGTACTGTGTGAACTCATCTGGCAACGGCTTGAACGTAATGGACGTTCATTCATATGCAAACGCCCCGCGCTCTAGTTTGAAGCGTCTGCCACTTTAATGCGGTGACTCCCTAACACTGGAAACATAAACAGTGCAGAAATGTATTTCTTCACCTCCATGAACCACAAACAGCTCAAACAGTGAATCCATTTGTTTTACCACTGTCACCACCCCCACCACCCCAGGCAAACATCAAATGAAATGAAATTATGCGGTTACACAACATTTGGCTCTTGTCGTGAAGCTGAATCAGCGATGGATTTATGCTCGCGTTTAGGTGCTACGCTCCATTAAAGGATTATTGTGAGACCTTTGAGATGAAAAATGTCACAATTAAAAATGCTCCTCGTATGGCTGCTGGTATTAAAGGCACGCTAGAGCGCCATTCATTAACTGCTGTACGCAGACGTGGCGTCTTAGAGCAGCCTAGTGAAATTACAGGGGGAAACGCTGGCAGCAAAGTCCATAACCGCCACAAATAACACCCTGCTACGACAAGGGAAATTACATGTCTTTGGAATTGAAATTTGAATAGCGTGATATAATTGTTTCACGTCAGGAATGTGCACTACGTGTAATCGGATGCTTTCATGTTTTGATGAATGTTCTGGCGAAGCTTATTGTCAGTTTTTGGGATCCTTGAGATTTGTTGATCAAATGAGCAGATAACTAATTTTCCACAAAGAGTATGTTGATTTATGACCACTTGGCTGCTGGTGGAGGATTATGTGAGCACTCATTGGTTAGGACAGCATTGAAAGACGAGATGATGGTGGAAACTGAAACACAGTTTTTCTAGACAATACACTGTAAACCAGGAAATAATTCATACTTAATCTCATATGACAGACTGTAGATAGAGGTAAGTAAAGTTCGGTTAATGCTGTACATCTACAGCAGGATTACAGTGTAACCAGCCAGTAATCACATCCAGACACCAATAAGCTTGTGTCATTATGCAGCAGTGGTCTGCATGTGTTTATATGGCTCAGTGGCTGCACTATATGAGTGGATCAGTGTAAGCAGTTCCCACACCCTCTCAGGTGTCCTGTGCTCAGGGCAGCCTGGCCCAGGCACACAGATAAAGGCTGCCTTTGTCTGCAGCAGGGAACAGGTAACCATTTGTGCCTGTCCTGCTCTGTGTGTGTATGTGTGTGCACGTGCATTCATACATGCATGCAAACGTGTGTGTGTGTGAGTGTAGGAGAGAAACAGTGAGGGAGATAGGATTGACGGGGCTGAGTACCGTTGCCACAAGAACAGGTGTGGCTTTTCAACAGCCTCATATTCACAACATACAGCACATGTGATTCTCCAGGAAAAAACTAACGCCGTTATAAACAAAGTTAGACTTTCGGGAACAGCATTATTTCATGCTTTTATCCTCTTAAAGGACACTACTATGCTCATGTGAATTACAGGTGTACAGTTTAATGTTACATTACTTACTATAATGCAATATACGTATCTCTCAGATTTACAGTGGGTCAGTATGATGTTTAAACTCTAAATTACAGAATCATCCACAACAAAGCGCCTGCTGTGTGTGTGTGTGTGTGTGTGTGTGTGTGTGTGTGTGTGTGTGTTGTTGTTGTGAACAAACAGATAAAAGAGATAAGTTAACAATTAAAACACACAATGTTCCCTTCTGTGTGCCCACAATTGTCTATTAGAACAAAATGTAGAGGCTTTCCAATGAGTCACTGAGGTGCCGCAATGTCAGCAAACACTCGAACCACTTCCCAAGCCCAGATGTTTACCTTTGCTTTTTGCCGCTTCATTAATTGCTTACAGATATTTACAAAGTTTCTGACATCCATGTGGAACATCATCAGTCACACAGCTGGGTAGCATGCCTAAATGTGAGCCATTGCTACGCTACCTGCAGACGCCACGGCCACGGTCAAAAGACTCCCCACCTGGCATGCAACACACCTGGCTGCATTTCTCTTCCTGTTTAAATTCAGTCCCGTTCTAGTTATCTGCCCCCCAGTGTACAAAACGTGTATTACACAAAGTGGATAAATGGTTCTTACACAAAATAATTAAACAATTTTTTGAAAATAAAAATTCTGAAGCCAACAAGAGTATTTGTGAACACCTACAATTCCACAACAAGTGGGAAAACACAGCGATGTGACAAAAGCTCCAGAACAGCTACTAAATGGACCTCGTGGTGAGACGGTCAAGAATCGACTCTCAACCTTTTCTTTTTTAGTGTATATTAACTGCCTAACTAGCGTACCGTAAAAATACTGCACTTTTCTTAGCTAACGTGGCTAAGCTAACTTATTGCCAGGTAAATGCTATCTGGCCGGGTTATTTTCACTAAAGTAAAGCCACTGGGCTAAGACCTAAGAGAACGAAAAGTTGAGGTTTATACGTTTTGTCTTTTGCTCGCAAATTGTATGGAGAGCTCTCCGGAAGCTCCTAAGAGTAACTTTGTCACAAGCCGTCATCAACTAATTTCTCTTTGAACGAATAGAACAGAACTGACATCAACACAGGAAATCAACTCTAAAAATTGTTATTGTGACTATGCCAGCAAGGCTAATTAAAAGGCTGGAAGGAAGTGTTGCAGGAAATAGCTTTGTGCTTTTACAAACCTGAAATAGAAGCATGGTCTGCAGTAACTTCTTTTGGTTATGAGGTGCCAGTTCACCTCTCTGTCCTTCTGTGCGTACGTATGAGACTGTGTGTGTTGTATATACAGATCCTTTTACCTGGTGCTTAAGTCAGAAGTTGAGGATTACCTGCTCAGGAAGCAGGAGGGAGAGAAGAGAGTGTGTGTTTGAACAGGCTGTCAGGAGAGCTGGCTGTGTGACTCGCTGCTGGGTTTGAACTCATTGTAAATATTCAATCAGAAGCGGTGCCTGCTGGCTGAGGCGGGCTGACATGAAGGTAGACCAACAGCCAGCGTGATGGATGAGTTTAGATCTCAGGTGAAAGGTGAGAGTGCTGCGGATGGGCTCTCTTCCTCTGTCTGTCTGTCTGTTGTGGTATTCTGTCTGGAGCTGGTGTGTGTGTGTGTGTGTGTGTGTGTGTGTGTGTGCACGATGTTAAGTACAGGGTCTGTGTATGCTGTGTGTGGAGAGGTCTTTAATTAGAGCAGGAAGACACGGCTCAGGAGACACTCTACACCAGACTAAGTGCGTGTGTGTGTATGCGTGGGTCTGTGTGTGAAGACTGGGTTTGACTGGGAAAAATTCCTGCATGCGTCAAATAGTTTCAAGGTCCATCTTGTTAATTCCAGGAGTGTTTGCTGAGTGTGTGTGTGTGTGTGTGTTTGGTAATATACATCCCAAAAATGTATTGCCATTTTAGAAAGTAATTCCTCCTAATTTTGCATTTTAAAAAACAAAATCAAAGTTCCTACTTGTTGTGGCCTGAGAAAAGACTATAAACAAAGAGTTTTTTTAGGAAAACATATTAAATAGTTGTACTCTTTCTCTCTTTTGCAGCTTCCATGTGTGCGTTCAACCATGCTCCCTGGGTATGGATTCTCACCTTTTCCTGATTTTCAGCCCCACCTTCACGCTTTTCACTGCAGAGGTAAGAGTCCCAGCATGTGGATCCCTGGTTCAGGGGAGTCCCAGGCTCTGAGCGAGGCCCAGGAGGACAGGCCTCTTCTCCACCCGTGCCACCACAAGCATATCGCTGTGTGCCAGCAGGAAACATTGGCTTTTATTGAGCTACAGCCACCAGTGACTCCCAAACTTAACGGTCTTGGCTCCCAGAGGCCAACTCTTATTCCAGACGCACAATTCACAACGCACTCCCTGCCCCTGAACGGCTTCAGACACACACTAAATGAACTGAATGGCATGCAGAACGGCTGCAACAGGAAAGAGAAAGAACATGAAACACCGTTTGATTTGAACTCTTGTGTACGAGCGGGTGACGGTGAGCTTGAATGCCATAATGGCGTCAGGACTTCTTTGCAGGTGCAAACGGACAGACCTTGTGCTGTCACAACAGTATGTCGTCCTCTCCACGCCGCTCTGAGCCTCCCTCTGTCGTTCCCTCTGTCCTCTCTATACACAAACAGAGACTCCTGGGAATCTCAGTTAGCTTGTTCCCCATCTTCACCTGAAGGTCCTGGGTTTCAGAGCCCAGACTCCCGCCGGCCTCAGAGGAGGACGTCACAGGGTTCCCTGAAAGAGAAGTCTATCCGTGAGTGTGCAGCTTTGTTCACCGTGGATTTAGTTGATAGAACAAATTAAGCTTCAGAAACTCTTAATGTGCTTCCTCGTGATCTAACACAGTAATTTTCTTGTTTTCAGGGCGAAAGATGCAGGTCTATTCCTCAGACAGCCCGAGCGATGAATCTCTCAGCAGCCCGATCCTGGATGCTGACTACATCTTCCCGGGACCTTTTGCATCTTTCCTGGAGGAGGACCTCAGTGGATTATCTTCTCTGGAGGCCACTTCAAGTCCTTCGTCCACAGACGGTGTTACGGATCTCCCAAACCTCAGTCACGATGACATTTTTCATCTACCTGCAGAACCACTGCAGATAATAGAGGACTTAATTCCAGGGGTGGGGGAAGACAGGAGGACTGTAGAGACATCAAGTGCCACAGGGGGAAACTTTTTGTCACGCAGCCGCCAAGAGGATCAAGAACGGCGACGCTTCTCGGCTTCGGAACTGATATCTCGACTCCAGCTGTCTCAGAGGAAGAGCTCCTTCACCTTGAAGCTGGGGAAGTCGCTGTCTGCACGGGTCGCCTCCCGGGACAGACAGACCTCCAACAGCCTCAGCCCCCACCCGGACTGTGAGTAGACAACAGAACCAACATTTCATTGGAAGGTGCTCCAGAAACCTTAGCTAGACAATTAAAAGCAGTATAAAAACCCATTACACAACAATATCACACACCACAAGTGATAAATAAAACAGGTTCAGTGGGTTTTTTCTTGAGCAAAGACAAAATAGGTAGAGACAAAACTGGTGGGGAATTAGAAAAGCTCTATGGAAACGGCAAAATTTGATAAAACTTACAAAACAAATCTAACTCAGCTGTTTCATTTGTCTTCAGACAACATGAAACATGGCCAACACCAGCTGACGAGAGAACAAGTCAAACTTGCCCAACAGAAACTAATTCCTCTCTCCATCTTTCTCCTGTAGTTGTGGGGGAAATCCAAGTTTTGTTTCCTGCTGCTGCTCCGTTTACTGGCCGACTACAACCTGCGTAAAGCGTTGCCTAAAACCATGCTTTGCAACAATCCGAGTTTATTCGCTGCAAGTCAGTTGATGGAAACGCTCATTACGTTTGCAACATTTCAACTTTGCAACTGGTCGCCGGGACAGTGAGTGTAAACATGACTGAACTCAACTCGTAGGATCATCAGTCTTAGAAACATCCCGCACTGTCAACTCGTCTCTTTCAACTAGCCTCAACTAGCCTTTACTGTGTTGTTCCCAGCCCCGTCTCCAGAGGTCAAAGGTCAGCATGTGGAAAAGATGGACTGTATATGAGAACAGAATGTTTCACTTCTCGTTAACACTCATCAATAGTCAATGAATCACTTATTTGACTGGCAGAAAATAAACCAGTATTTGCTGGTTCTAACATCTCCAACGTGAGAATGTGCTGCATTTCTGTTTTATATAATTGTAAATTGAATATATTATTGTTTTGGACTGTTGGTCAACAAAATAAGCAATTAAAAGAATTTTTTTTTTAAAATACCTTAATTGCGATGGGCATTGTTTCCCACTATTTCCCATCATTTTACAGGTGTAAGTCTATGTAACTATTTCATTGAGGGTTTAAGATGCTGACTATGTAATCCTGATGTGCCCGGTATGAGTCCAGCTTTGGACCTTTGTTGCAAGTCATCTTCATCTGTTCCTCCTTATTTCATGACCTCTCATCTGTGCAGCTTTGCTCTAATGAAGGCTCACATGTCTGAAAACATACTAGAGAAGGAAATATTTGTTACCTCCCAGGATTAGCTCAGTGTTCCTAACCTTTTTGTCCACCCTATTAGATGGTGCCCCTTTATCATACCCTTTTGATAGATGAGATGACCGGTTGTTCAAACCCTTTACTTTGAGCTTGTTGCTGTCTGTTTTCCAGCTAGTCTTTCTGCTGGTGGGAAACTGAGGCATGTCTTGTGCAGTCAGATAGTAGCTGGTAAGCTATTGACAGTAACTATAAAGATAAGCACTGCACACATGTGGATACGATAATGTCCTCCAACATAAACAACAGAATAGGTCGTCTGTCAGTGACTCCCAAAACGGCATGTCTAAGGCTCATGGTAACAATAAACACCAGCTGGTTAACACTGTAAGCGGTCCAGAACGTTTGACCCATCCATCCACAACAACCTCCTCCATACTCGGACTTTGTCACTCTGTGGACTTCCGCCGTTGCTCCCGTCATAAACGTAAATATGGGTCACAATAGGCTTCTTCACAGGAGACCTGTATAATCGTAATTCTGGAGAGGTTGTCTCATATTATCAGATCATAATTTTCCATGCACCCCCTTGGTAACTGCAGGAGGAACCATCGGGGAATCACTGGACTAGGTAACATTGTTACAGGTTACTAGGTAACACTTGTGCATGTTTGGTAGATTGTTAAGAAGCCGTCAGCAGATGAGCTGTAGTCATGAAACCCTCCCCCCCAGAAAGGTTCAAACTGAGGGTATCATTTCATGTGGTCCCTTGCTTCTTCCCTGCTCCTCATCTGAATCGAGGGTCTAAGGATAGAGGGTGTCATATATTATATTTACTATGAATGAACTTGGCTTGATGGACCTGCACTGTCTGCTGTTGATCTTCTTTAGATAAGTCAAACTCCAAACACCGCAGCTCGGGATGTTCTAGTGATAGCGCCCCCCACAGTCCTGTAGGACCTGCACCCGCTCTGCCCAGCAGTGACAATGGCATGCCTTTGCATCGGTGGAGCACAAAACTCGGGTAAGTGTGGTCAGAAAATATTTCAGAGCCAAAACAGCAAAGATTAAAGGACGCTTACTGACGTCAATTCACATTTTCTTCCCAGAATGCGAAAGAAATCCATCGAGGAGGACTTCAGCACACTGCCAACTGTCGCTACTTCCAATCGCTTATCACGGTTTTTGCCCAGCTGTAAGTTTAGATGTTGCACCTGATTAAACCTGAAACTTGATTGCATTTTCCTCTAACAACCTTTTCACCGTCGACGTCTCCTGCAGCGATTCTGTACCAGGAGTACAGCGACGTGGCCATCAACAGAGAGATCCAGAGGCAGCAAGGGAAGGAGCCGGGCACCGAGGACGAGGGGCTCCGGGATGAGGAGTCAGATGGGACCCCTTCCCCTTCTAATCTGTCCCCATCCAGCTCTTTCCGCTCATCCCGAGGCTCTGCGTTCGCACTGTGGCAGGACATCCCCGATGTCCGAACCAGCGGCCAGCTCGACAACTTCAGCAACGAGGAAAGGAAATTACAGGAGGTGAACGAGACGTGTCAGAGTTTGTGAGTGCCCTCTGCTGGTTCCTGTGTTGTAGATGGCCGTCTGACACACTGCATCTTCCTCAACTTAGGCAAAGTTTGAGCTGGTGACGTCTGAGGCGTCGTACATTCGTAGTTTGACGATCGCGGTGGACCACTTCATGTTGGCGCAGGAGCTCGCCGAGTGTCTCGGAGCTCAAGACAAGCAGTGGCTCTTCTCCAAGCTGCCTGAAGTCAAAGATGTCAGTGAGAGGTGAAGTAATGTGCTGTGGATACGCCTCTGTTGCCCTCAGGTCTTTATTTGAACATGTCAGTCATGTCGTCTCCTTCTCTTGAGCGTACGTTCCTTCTCGCTGCCCGTAGGTTTCTGCAGGACCTGGAGCACCGGCTGGAGGAGGACATTCTGCGGTTTGATGTGTGCGACATCGTCCTGGAGCACTGCCCGGCCCTGCGAAGGGTTTACTTACCTTATGTCACCAACCAGGCTTACCAGGAGCAGACCTACCAGCGTTTGCTGTGAGGAACCAGCGTCATCATGCTTATAACTCATCAGCTGTTTGTAACACCAACATATATGTAAATGTATCTCTGCACTAGTCCTCTGTGCACACTCATGGCTGTAGAGCTCCAATTGGATGTCCATAATTTCCTCTAAGGGTGTTCAGGTGTTATTTTACACCTGCATGACTTAACTTGCAGACGGTTCATCCAGAGAAAGCTCCACAGTTTTTTCTCATGCTGGAATTTGTACCCACTTTCACCAAGCGTTTGTTTAACTGTGCTTGTCCCGTCCGCTCAGGCACGAGAACCCTCGTTTCCCCGGCATCCTGGCTCGTCTGGAGGAGGACCCCATCTGCCAGAGACTTCCTCTGACCTCCTTTCTAATCCTCCCATTTCAGAGGATCACACGACTTAAAATGCTGGTGGAGGTACACCATTAAACATTCACTGCAGAAGTCGTGTTCGCACTTGAAACCCAATTACATGAAACTGTAAATGGAGTAACATTTGAACCGGTTAAGCAATTTGCCGTACCACGTTTTTCTCCCCAACGGTGCATAACAAGAGTATTGTTTACTCTTTGGCATGTCTTCAAAAACATCTTTATTTTTCAGAATATCTTAAAGAGGACAACACCAGGCTCCCGGGATGAGGACACTGCCACGAAAGCTTTCAATGAGCTAAAAAAGGTGGTGATTACCGTCTTTAATAGGCAGTTGGATGAGAACCAGTATTATGACTGGTGACGGTAATAACCATGTTGGTGTGTGTCTCCTTAGATCATCAAAGAATGTAACTCCAGTGTGCAGTCAATGAAGAGGATGGAGGAACTCATTCACCTCAATAAGAAAATCAATTTCGAGGGGAAGGTGACTGAAGTCTTTGTGAAATTGTCGGCATTGTTCGTGTTTTGAACAGTGCTTCTTAATTAGCAACGTATCCTTTCCCTGTAGATCTTCCCCCTGATCTCTCAGTCCCGCTGGCTGGTGAAACACGGCGAGCTCCTGGAAGTGGACACTCAGACCATGAGCATTTCTGGATCAAAGCTCAAGCTGCCCACGAAGCCCGTGTACCTCCACCTGTTCAACGACTGTCTCCTGCTGTCCAGGAGGAAGGAGTGAGTGACATGCAGTCGAGATAATCCCGACCCTTGGGTGATTTGGACCTCCCGCTAAAAAGAGGGTCTTTGTTTGGATTTTTTATTCCGATCAATGATATTTTCTGTAGATTCGATTTCACAAATTGAAGGGGGTCCAGGTTGTCCACAAGTACTTGGTTTAGAAAGAGAGAAACCAGGAGGTACAGAACACCACAGGTACGTTTACCACAAGTAAACGCTGTCCACGGGATCCATAAAGAGGGAAGTTGAATTCAAAAGACTGGAAGATAACCTCTTGAGTTTGCTAACGCAGACTACTCCTCACATAACATTTGGGTTACTTTACAATGCATTTCTTTGCACAGAACAAGGATTTTTAGCCACGACCAGCAGCTCAAGTCAACCAAAATTAAACATGAAGAATATTTTGAAGTTAAAAAGTGAAAGTTTAACGAAATGAACAAAAGAAAATGGAAATCAGATAAAGAAATCTAATTTATGTTGGGTTCTTAAAGAAGAAAGTTTAAAAACCGGTGGTACGTTTTTGACTCCCCTTTAAGATTATAATTCAATTTCAAAATCCTTTAAAAAACAATTAGAATGGAGGGGAAAAAATCAAGTTTTTATCCTTTAATAGACTATCCACTACAGTTTATTGAGATGCTGCTACCCTCATTTACCTATATTTCTTTCAAGTAACTTTGTTTTTGTTATTTTTGTGTCCTTTTAAACAAAAATGACCATTTACCATTTTTTCCCCCAAGAGGTAGATCAACAAAACAATTACATGGTTCCAGGTGTCAGGTGTCAAGGTGCCCCTTGATTCAGGAGGTGAAATCACAGGGAAGGAAACCAGCAGGCAACCAGCCCAGACTCTAGCTAAGCTAAGCTAAGCTAAGCTAAGCTAAACGCCTGCTGGCTCTAGCTTCATATTTGATGAGTGGTATTTAGCTTCTCATTTTACTCACCGCCAGAAAGTGTTTTTTTTCACAAAATATCAAACTATTCCTTGAAGAAAGATCCGAACCTTTAAAGCAACAATGTGTGGGATTTAAACATTTCTGACTTTGCCGCCCCCTAGTGGTAGTGTCAAGAACAACCTGTAGCAGGCAGCCACACTCACCACCACAGACCTCGACCCCATGGATCTGACCTGAGGTCAGGACACTGAGATTAACAGCTCCAGTCGTCACACCATCAGAATCAGTCGAACGATTAGTGCCTTTAAAGATTCACCAGCAGGTTCATACGGTGAAGTAAATTAGAAACACACTGTCTGCTGGTGATCGTGATAATAAAATGAAACCTTTTTTTTTTTTTTTTTTTGCAGTGCCTGGAAGTTCATGGTGTTTGTACATGCCAAGATAGGAGAGCTGAAAGTGAAGGATCTCAGTCAGAAGCTGCAGGGCATCTCGGGCTTCATCTTCCACCTGCAGCTGTGTGAAGGCCAGCAGCTCAAACACCAGATCCTCCTCAAGTCGCACACCGAGTGAGTAACAACTCCTTTATCTTCTCAGCAGCTGATCGCTGTCATTCACTCTTCGTGTGTACAGTTTTACAAAGTGCTGCAGCCAGACTGTGAACTGGATCCAACAAAAGAGATCACATAACACCCGTTGTAGCCTCTTTGCATTGACTCTGTTAACTTCAGGACTGATCTCATTCGTTTTTAAAACACTGTGAACTTTTATGCCTCCATCTACCTGTGCACATCCTCAGATCTCAACAAAACAGCTACAGACCCCTGAGACTAAAACTACAGGAGACCCAAACCTTTGGAACAGACTTCCTGTTGACATAAATCACTTCTTTGAAATAACTTTTGAAAACTCATTCTCATTGCTTCTGTTATGGAGAGGGTGTTATTTTATATTATTTGTGAAGCACTTTGTAATTATTCTTATTTTGAAAGGTGCCATATAAGTAAAAGTGATTATTAGTAACTTCAGTCCAAGCTGGACCCTGCAGGACCCCAGCTGTAACTGCCCTGTTTCCTGTCTGCCCAGGAGCGGGAAGCAGAGATGGATCACAGCGATGTTTCCATCCGATCCGCTCGAAGACATCGAGCACGCCAGTGGGAACGATGGTCGGTCGAGAGCTTAAGCTGCACTGTGACTCAGAGTAAACCTTTCAAATCCTCTCATTCATCTTTGTTTGTCTTGTCTTCTCCCCTCAGATATATCCCAGGTTCAGTGCATCAAAAGCTATCAGGCCCAAGAGCACGATGAGTTAACCCTGGAAAAGGCCGACATCCTTCACGCTAAAACCATTACAAGTGATGGTAAGAATCTGGATGGAGTCCTCTTTCAGAATAATTGCATTCCCACTTTAACCTGCAGCTAAATGAATGTAACATGTGGCCGTAAAAAGTTTAAACTCTAAACAAGAATGTGTAGCGGCTTGTTTGAGGTCTAAGTTGTCTCTCACCAGGATGGGTGGAGGGCATCCGGCTGTCGGACGGGGAACGGGGCTGGTTCCCCAAAACCTACGTGGAGGAAATCACGAGTCGCAGCGCTCGCCTCCGCAACCTCCGGGAAAACATCCGCATCAAATGTGTCACGCAGAAACTGGAGGGGGAAGACTGAACACTTTTTACTGCAACCTGTCGTGTGTCCGAGGTGCATTTCAGTTGCGTAGCGGCGTTCTCAAGCTTCCGGCTCACGGTTTTCATTTTAGACTGAGGTGGGACCCACGTCTAGTGTGCAGGTACTAAAACAAGCCAACATGTTTGACACGGTTGCTAAGCTGTGTGTCAGCCTTTTCCTTTAGCATGCGAGCTGTAAATACACATTTGAAACTAGAGTGCGAAGCTTTTTAATCCTCTTTTACATTTTATACAAAAAATCTGTTGACAAAAGTTCACATTAGGACATTTGTTACATTTTTGCAACACTTTCACAAAGGTTTCTGAATTTGGTAGGAGCATCCACTTTATGCATGCTTTCTGTGAACATTTTCAAGCATCTGTATGGTAAGTGTGGTACACATGCATGCACATTTACCAGCGCAGTAGTACATGTAAACATATCCAACAGGTAAATGTGTACATTTCTCGGTTCACGTCAGAGGACGACTGTGGAACGAGGCTAACTCCAGTCATGCCCCGTGCGTCTCGTGCAGTCAGAGGAGCTTGGTGAGGTGCAGGAGATTGATTCATCTAATATCACAACATCAGACAAAAGGCAAATCCTGCTGCTGAGCTGCATTAGTTCACGTCAGAGGCCTTTGATCTTTTGTCTTTGTTCACGCTGAGCGCCGCTGTCATTTCAGCAGGCAGACGAGAAGATGCTCAGTTGTGTAGTCCACGTTTTTAACGCTGGTTACGAGAAGAAATGACTTTTGTGTTTAGTCCATCCAGTACCTGGGAGGCTACAGTGCATCAGTGTGCAGCGCTCCATTTCCATCCATGTGTTTTTGGACTGCGTGAACAGATGCAACTGTGCAGAATGGTGGTTTCATTGTTTTAAACATAAATGAAGGACAGACTCTCCTCTTTACAAGGCTGCACTACACAAATGCTTTTTTTTTCTTCTTCTGTTAGTGCCCTAATCTGATTAAAGGATTAGGAGGACTATTCTATTTTTTTATTATTCGACAAAGCCCTTGAAAAGACCAAAACCATTCACCAACTGATCCTACTGACAAGTTCTCCCTGTGCAGCCAAGGCTTAGAGTGTCGTCCTCCACTGTTGTCCTAAAACCATTCAAACACATGTTCCTCCATTACCATGAACACACTCTGTAGTTTATTTTGAGTTGATCCCATTTAACCATCCTACTGACATGAATACTGACTAGAGCAGCTGAAAATAGTCCCCTGCAGATGTACTGTTTGCTACTGTTTGAGTAAAGTTTGCTCAAAACTACAGTTTTAGGGAATAGTTTAGCCCAACAAAACATTTTTTTTAATGAAACTATATTTTTATGACAGATTTTGAAAGATGTATGTGTTCAGCAGGAATGAGTTGAGGCTGAGCACCACAGACAGAGTAGGGAGGTTGGACATTGTTGGGTTTTGTCTTTTCAAGGTATTTGACAGTAACTAAAAATATAAAGTAACACCAGCCTTGTCCTTTAAAAACCAGGAAATGCACACGTCATTGGGACTCATGTACATTGAGCATCTGTGTGGTAAATGTACAAGTGTAACTTTGCATGTTTTTTTAAAAAAACTTTATTTTTTTTTAACTTAATTTTTTTTTAAACCAGCTGAATGAAAGCTAGACATTATTGTATTACACTACTCATACAGGATCAAGTAAACCCGTCATACACAAAGCACTGAATTACATTTAGGCCGACATTATAAACATCGCTCCCGTCATTAAGTGACCCCCCCCACCCACCCCACACGACCAAAAGCGCAGTGTAACTGCTGTTAATGAACCACTATAATCAACACTGAAATGTAAGCGCTCCCAGTGGCACATGACATGTTTATAACCCTCTTTTCTATACCTGTGTTGTTAGTTGTAATTGAAGTGGTTGCTGTTGCAGCGTGTATATTTATCCTCCTCTAGCTGGTTGTTCTCTAAGGAGATTCTGATGTAAATGTACTTTACTGTAGATGGCTTCATGTATAAAGAGTAGAAAACGGTTCATTTACTTTTATGACTGTAATTTATATGAACAAAGATTCGACAAATATTATGACACTATAATTATAAACTTTTCAGTTTGATTCATTTCTGATGCCACAATAAATATGAATCCTGTAAAACACTGGATCTCTGCACACTACTGTAAATGTTTAACCATTGAAATAAATACAGATACTTTCATTTTATGTTGTGTTGAATGAATTACTGATTTTAAACAGTTTAAACATTATGTATTTTATAGTAAAGACATCACAGCTACATATGTACAGTATCTTCAGCTCTATTTTCTTTAGTAACCTTTGCGGTTCTACAGTCTATACATCTAACATTTCCTCAGCTGTGGTCTGACCTTCAACTGGGTCATGACCTCATTTCTGTTTGTCCCCACATGAAAGAGAAATATAAGTAGCTTCTCAGAGTGACACCCAAAGATATCAAAAGGAGGGTGGGGGCATTTCAGAAGCTCTTCACTGCTGTTTCTCCATTTTGTGGCACAATTTGACATAAAAGTAATATGTACAAACTATCTACAGGTTCTTTGAGGTTTGTAATTACAGTGAGTTTTCAAGTTTTTCCCCACTCTGATGAGTCAGCTGCGTCCATTGATGCGACGTTGGTCGGCGGTTATCATCGGCTCCTGGGACTCCTTCCTGTTCCTCTGCAGCTTCGGCATGAGCGGAGGTCCAGCGTGACTCACGGTGACGTGGCTGCTTCTGTCTGGCTGCAGATCAAAGACAAAGAAAATCCTGTTGATGCAAAGTTGCTTCATATTTAAGGTATTAGATGTCACCTTGGCACACAGGAACATTTCTTCCAAACACAAACTTTTTTTTGTTCCTGCATCAACGAAACTATGACTGACGTTGAGTGGGCTTTAAGTTAGAAGTGTTTGTCCCATGTCCAGATGACCAAAACATGTTGAACCCCGAAGATTTTCAAAATAAAAGTGTGCGTTTGATCTCAAACAAGTTAATACAAGTTGATTTTTATGTCAAACTAAAACAAGCGGCTGCCAAAGAGCTGGAAAAACTGCATTCAGAAATGTAAAAGTTTGCAGCATTTCATGGGAAATGGTCCTCAGTAATGAAAGATAGTAGTAAAGAGGCTAAAGCACTGGTTCTCAGCCTGGAGGTCTCACTCCTAAATCTTAAACCTGCATTAAGTGATTCTTTTTTTTTTGGGCCACTTGGGGCAGCAGAAACAAACTGCACACACAACATCAGCTTAACATCATCCTTTTCATATTCTGAAATTTACCAAATATCAATTATTATGTGTAACGTTACCCTACATTATTCTTAACCATGTTACATTCCTTTAAAGATGCACAGACTCACCTGTTGCAACTGAAAGATCCAGGTCCGATAATCCTCCACACTGGTACAGGAGACCTGCAGGGGCTCCACCAGCTCACCTAGAACACAACAGTGATTATATGAAACGACTGTACATAATATAATATAATCCAATGCTACATGTAGCTCAATAACGAGTATTGACGTCACACGTTTGCACAAGATACCTGTCAGCTCAAACTCCAGCCGTCCAGGCATGGCTGACCTCTCCACTGCTCTGATGCTGTGTCGGGGCAACCTGCCCTGTTAGAGAAGACGCAGAAGACATTCAGTAAATTGTGAAGACGTTTTCACTTCCATAAAATAACACTGTGGTTGTACAAGAGGAACCTCATTTTAGCTACTGGCGGAAAACGTTGTAGGTGTTAGGTGCGCGTTATGCAACGTTCCACCAACTCTACACGTCGTGTGTTATGCCACAGCGGTTAAGGAGGTATTATTATAGGTAGTCACTGGTATTTGTAGTCATTTCACTACCTCGTATCTTATATTCAGGCGCTTGTTGTCAACTGACAGCAGCAGGACGTCTTGGGGGAAAAGGACCATCAGTCTTTCCTGGAGTCCCTGCAAGAAGGAAGCCAACAATGTCACTGTTCCTGTTGTGTTAGATATTATATTATTAGATATTATATACACTACCGTTCACCCAAACAATTTTGTGTTTTCCATGAAAAGTCACACTTATTCACCACCATACGTTGTGAAATGAATAGAAAATAGAGTCAAGACATTGACAAGGTTAGAAATAATGATTTGTAT
>JAVQJL010082810.1:0-11890 GCA_036024295.1 Nannoperca obscura | reverse complement strand
AATACGTCTGAATATCCAAGTCCTCAAATTACCCCTGTAAATGTATTGTCATCCATAAAATCCCCTGTACATTTTGGGAGGCCATTTTCGCTGTTCGAACTGTTTTTGAGCAGCAACACGCTCCCTGGCTCCCCACAGGCTGGGAGTGCAAATCCAAGCTGAAACAGCCTGTAAACTATTGGTTCTGGATTGCAGACTTCAGGTAGACAAAAGCAGGGCTCTCCTTTCTAGTTAAAATGACAGCTGTCGCTAGTTGATTTTATCAGCTGTAGCTAGTTAGCTAATTATGCTTACATTCGTTCATGAGTTTGTTAAAAACACATTCTCCGGCTGACTTTTTAATG
This sequence comes from Nannoperca obscura, assembly GCA_036024295.1. Lineage (NCBI taxonomy): Eukaryota > Metazoa > Chordata > Actinopteri > Centrarchiformes > Percichthyidae > Nannoperca > Nannoperca obscura. The sequence goes on along the minus strand of JAVQJL010082810.1, from coordinate 11,546 downwards.
AGGATCCTTTAAGAGGACTTAAATATACTTTTGATGGCTCTTGTGTTGCAGTGTAGATAGATAGTCGTAGTTTTCCAAGTATGATGAGGAAACATGTCAAATAACCCTGTTTGGCTGCACTCAGCTTACGTACATCTTTTCACTTATTGTTTTACTTCTAACATTACAAAAGAAAAAGGCTTTTTGGATGAGGACTAAGCCAATGTAGTTAACAAACATAAAGCTAGCTCAGGTGGCATTAGTTGCTGGAGTTTTAACTTCCCCAAATCCAATAAAGAACAGGACATTAGCCATTAGCCTGAACTCTTATAGCATCCAGGACCAGATTTCACACAGTGTTGACATACCACACAGTGGATGTGCTAGTCATAAATTACTGTCCAGACATGCTAACAAAGGTCTGCCCAGCCTAGTTACAGTTGCTAAGCTATGCTGTTCGATATATGTACATTGTGACAAACAATCATTTATGTTGGCAGACCTTCGCACATATATAAAATAGTGATTTCATTTTATCATAAATTCCACCTGCTTATAAACGTTAGCTGTTTGAGCTGCTGCTTTGAAATCCTTGATTCAAAGAAAAATTATGAATGGCCATGAAAGTGCCTGTATTATGTGAAATCACAAAATAAACACTAATAGAGAGGATCAGAGGTGCAAAACGTTTTCCTTGTTACAATAAGAACATTGACAGCGTTTGTGCCATGTTTATGACTAACAATCAGTGCTTTTAAAAAGAAAGACTGTTATTCAGAGATCTGAGAAGAAGAAAAAGGAAAAATATGTTTTCGAATATATCTACATCAGCGCATGAACCAGGGATAAACTGTGTAACCATGACGAGAGACTTGGCAAATTGCCCTCACCCAACCGTTGTTTTCTTATAGGGCCGCTCATAATGAACTATAATTTGGCAATAGGACAATATTACTATTCACTGTCAAGTGCTTTATACGTGTAGTAGACAATTCTCTTTCAATCCAACGTCCACTGAGTCTGACAACATTATTTTTTCTTCTGAAACACAGTCATTTTATTGAATGGCTTTCTAATTGCACAGTTTATTGGTGAACTTGAAGCATTTATTGATTTACTGACCCTCCATCTTTCTCTCATTCTTCTCAAGCCAAGAGCACCTTCAAGACAGTCAGCAGTGCTTCACTAACAGAGTTTGAGTTGACACGTAAGTAATTTTAGACAGAACTGGGAAGTAAAGCTCCTGGTATATTTTTATGTTTTAGATTTAGTTGTAGTTAACTTAGTTTTAGCTAACTAAGCAACCAGCTCCTAGAATAAGACAAACAAGTGGCAATGACAACTAACATATGCGCTTTGCATGCATGTTGTATAAATGTAAATGTAAATATTTTTATTTCTTTGTAGAACTTAAGAAGTTCAAACGCTACCAGATTCTTATGACAAGCTACAACATTATCGGAGAGAGCCCGCCCTCCGCTCCAGTTGAGGTGTCTGTCGGAGAGGCAGGTTGGTGGAAACAGAAAGCAGCTGTTGGATTGGTGACAATTCTTTTATGAAGGTTTACACATGTAGGATATAATGATAGAAAAGCAGTTTCATTGTTGAATGTTGTTTTTAAAGCTTAGTTTCTCCCCCGTGTTAGACATTTAGTGTGTTGATAGAAGGTTGCATTGTGGGTACATAAAGGAACATTTGGTGTGCAGCTGAATCTTCAGATCCTTGCTCTTCTTACATCAGTTACTGCAGGGTGTACAGATCCTTCTTCTGTTCATTTATACTTACTTCTCATATAATCTTGGAATCTTGGAAGTAATTAACAGACCAATCCCATCTCAAGATCCACTTACTTGCTTTCTTCCCGAACTTTCACCCATATCATACGGTATTCATCAGCAGAGGGAGTTTTCCCAATTGTTTTTGAGGTGGTTCTGTTCACATACAAGCTCAATAGCTGTCATGATTTCATCCATAGCACATTATCTGTTTTTGAAGACTTTGTGATATGGTTGAAACCTCTAGAAGAGGCTAGTAAGGAGACCTTGAGTTGGGATTGTTTCTTTTTTGTCTCTGTTTTGTCTATATTCTGTCACTCTTGTTTGGTCCTGTGCTCTTGTCGCTCTCTCCTTCTCTTTCTTGCTTTGTCCTGTTCACGTCTCCTGTCTTGCTCGTATTACCCCTTGAGTGACGTTGCCTTTCAGAGGCTCACCGATGTTCTCTAATGGGGAATGGGTGTGGGAGGATGTGTTTGTTAAGAGTGTGTGGGTTTGCACACATGTGGACACATCTGAATGTTTTCAAGAATGCACAAGGTCATCTGTTTTATAGTGATGGCCTAACCCCTGTTTAGCGTTCACTGGAGAGACAAACCGTGGACAGACAGGATTGCAAATATCTCTCTCTCTCTCTCTCTCACTCAAACACACACACACACAAGCACACACACACACACACACACACACTACTATAAAGCAGACAAACACACAAACAAGAGTGCAGGTGAACCGATTTGCACGTTCTAATCGTAACACCCACGCACCAATTTTGCAATTTCATTCACAATCTCACACTCCCTCCATCATAGCAACACTGCTTCCATATTCAAGGAGTGTGTGTGTGTGCACGTGTAGGCCATACATAGCACATGCAGACTAGTGAGAGGTTGTGATAAGCAGGGGGAGTGGGAGGGGGAGGCAGAAAAGGCTGGAGGGGGATGATGAAATGGGGTGATATGGCCTTTTCTCTAGCCTCAAGTGCACACTGCTGAGTGTTTTTGCATATGTGTAGTACAGTGGAGTAACAAGGCCCCTTCTAATTGGAAGGGTAGAACATGTCTTCCCTTTTTCCCACTCTAACAACCTACTGCACACACACACACACACACACAGTAACACCTTTTCTTCTGCAGCTCCATCGGTGGCCCCTCAGTCTATCAGTGTGTCGGCTGTGTCTCCCTCCATCCTTGAAGTGACCTGGGACACACCCCCCCTCGAGACCCAGAACGGACTCATCCAAGGATACAAGGTGACACATAGAAAAACAAACAAATAACACATAAACACAAAGAATTCCTTGTGGCAGACACATGCAAGACAGATAAAAGACCCAAACACACAGAGACAAGTAACTTATAATGTCCATGTGAATCAAAGCACTATTTTTGTCTGTATTTAAAATGTCTCTCCTCTTGTCTTGGAGGGGTTTTGCTCTGCTGCACCTTCAAGTATCCTATAGACAAGAGAGGAAGAGAGAGAATTAAGTTAAAGGAAGAATATGAATATCCTTTAATGGTTTCAATATCACTCCTCTGTCTGTCTCTCCCCCTCAACTCCCCTGTCCCTCCCCCTCGCTTTTAGTACTTCAAACACAAGGTTATCTGTCCTGCTTTAGACACATTGATTTCTGCCAGAGTAGAGGGGGGAATGGAGAAGAAAGAAAGGAATGTAATATTTGCTGAGTGAAGGAATGAGATGAGCAAGTGATCCCTGTAGAATCCTGATGAGAGGAGAGGATCAAGGGAATACGTTTAAACCAGCAGAGACGGATGGACACGGGGAGAAGAGTGTGAGGCAGAGGGGGTTAATGAGATTAAGATGAGAGAAATAGAGCAAAGAAAGAATGTTTAATGAATTTATCGGCTCTGACTTCTGTTAACACTCCTCCTCTGTTAGATGAGCAGCACAGACGGCAGGTAGGACTGAAGGTAAACTTCACTGCAAGTGTATTTTTCGGCAGTTGAAGTTCACTGAAATGCTCTAGAGGGCTTGTTAAACACACTGAACATGTTGGGTAAGGGGTAACAGGTAAAACCAAAACATGTTAGTGTTGTGGAGTGGATTTTCTCACACACATTTTTTGTGATTTTCTGTGTAGTATCAACTTTGAAGAATGTATTTTTCTTTGTACTTAAGTCCAGTGGTATTATCCATCGTGCAATTCCCACCAAAATATCACTCATTTGTGCCACAGACTAAAATAATAATTTAATTAATTAATTAATGAAAACTAAATAATATATTCTTCCTCTGAAAAACCAACACCCAGCCGCTGTTTTTCATCAAGACTTAAGATCCTAAATCGACTCTTTATCAAAGAGAGAGTTGGGAAATCCGTTTAAGATTCTTCATCTTATCATCATATCATAATCAAGTCCCTTCACGACAGCTTCAAATTGTTTTTTCAGACTAATCCTGATGGTCTCACCCGCCTACCAAATACAAAAATAGAGTGGATTACAAAATGGCCTGGACTTTCTTCAAAACCATTAGAATAAAGTTTCACAGGGCATGTTGCCTAAATGGAAACACGCATTTTATTCATTTTAACACATTTGGATTTTAAATTGAGTGTATGGATGAGTTATTCTGTATCTCATTATTGTAAGAGCTTGTGGAAGGACGGAGATGGTATAATGCTGCCCTCAAGTGCTACTCATAAGCTTCTACTTCCAAGTTTGGAAGTTGTAAATATAGCTTATGGTGCTTTGTAGTGCTTTCTGATAGGAATAATAACAAAATGGACCCCTTTACAAAAAGCAGCTCTTGGCTGTTATTTCACCTTTTAAACCAAACTGCACAGAAACAATTTATGTTGCAGAAAAGAAACCATGTAATATGTGCAGCAGCTAAAGTGTATACAAGCAAAAACAGAACATTGAATACTATGTCATTAAAGATCTATTTGCCGTGATAGTGATTCACACTGAACCCCAATTTATTATGATATTTCAAAGAGGATAGCATTCACTAATAGCAAGAAAACAAAGCGCCCTGTTGTTGTTGGCTGACATGACGCTGATGCCAAATACATCAAATCAGTCATATCATATCAATATCTGGCAGATTCTCGCTTTGTATTGATGACCACCGGTCCACAGATCAACCAACACGGAAATCTGCCGTATAACTAAATGTCAGTCTGTGCTTATAAAAGCCGCAGTTTTATGCTCTGATTACAGTTTGTATGTGCTGAGGAACCATGTACGCTGTCAGGGGAGATGTCCACTCGCTGTGGGTGAACACGTTCAAATGTAGAACATACTCCACACTGACACACATTAGTTTAAGCTTAAATAAATTAACCATCATGAGAATAACCACTGGAACAGCTGCTGTGGCTACTTTCCCATCCTAAAGCCTATTGTGTATACAAGGTATTTCGTCTGATTCATTTCTAATGCATGAGGCTCAACCACCTCTGTAACCTTGCTGTTAGTGTGTATCTGATATGTGTGGGGAGAGTCAAGGCAGCTCCCATTTCAAACTTAGCTCCCCTCTCAGCTGTTTTATAAGACATAATTACACAAACATATTTCCTCTACATTCAGGTGGGATTAAACAACATTAAGTCATTTGTAGAAGTACAGATTTAAAGCAAGTAGGTTTAATGAATATTACAGCGGTATTATGCACCTGTCCAGTACTATTAAGCGCAGGAGGCAAGGTGTTTTAAAGCATCAAACAGATTTTGTTACTGGATATGCATTTATATAGGCTATTTACTGGCAGTAAGCTATCATACTCATTATATACAGCCTGTTCCATTAAAAGTAAGTGACCTAGAGTACAATATAAAAGTCACACATTCAGGATTTCCACAATACTTACACAACACATTTCTCAAATCACCACAGTTATATGAAACTTAACCAAGAGTAATAAATTGGTCTGTCTAAGGGGTCAAAAAAAGCCACGGAAATAATATTCCTCACTGATAACTAACACAGAGTCTGAACTTTAAACCTTTAAACTTCATCATAACTTTGAATATGTGTTATTGAAAAAAGCTATTTTGGCACCCTGTAATTGTGGCATTCACAAAGTCTTAATATACATCTCATCATACTGGGTACAATAATCAGGTGACCTTTGTTCTGTTGTAGCTCATAGGGACTGACCAGTAGTAGCCCGTGTGTCTTCATTACTGTCACTTCACTACATTCAGAATTCCTCATGTGGGCTTTAAAAATACTGTGCATTAATATAGCACTACAAGTACTAAATCTAGGTCTACAGTAATTACCTGGCTGATATAAGGCAGCCATGTTGGTTTGGTTTCCAGGCACTGTAACGTGTCTTCTGTATCATGAGCCAGGTAGTCATAAAACAGAACCTCAGAAAACACCCCAGTTTCCCAGTCATAATAACTCTGATAATACATCAACATGGCATTATGCTGTAACAGCCATGTCATGTCACTGAACATAAGACAGTAGACACTGACTGTAGTTGTTACCAGCAGTGATGGAAGAAGTATTCAGAGGATTATAATTTTTGATGCATTCATCTGTTCATTATTTTTATGTTGCTGCTGGTAAAGCTTTAATGACTTTATTTGCTGATGTGTAGCTTACCCTATAATAACATATCTTACGTAGATATAATTTATTAGTTGATATATATATTGTATTAATAAGTAACTAAGGTACTAAAGCTGTCAATCGTAGTGCAGAAAAACATGCAAAATTTGCCTGCAAAATGTAGTGGAGTACAGAAGTATAAAGTAGCGAAAAATGGAAATACTAAAGTAAAGTTTAAGTACTACTGTACTTTAGTAAACATACGTAGTTACATTCCAGCACCAGTTACTAGGTAGTTTAAAGTTAAAAGAAGTTGTGAGAGAAGGAAAACTTGACTATTGTCTTTAGCCATTTAAAGATATGTTTGCATGAAACAGAGAAAAAATACTATATGTACATCTTAGACCAGACCAGCGGTATCTGCATTAAGAAAGAACACCTACTTCACCCTTCTGTTAAACTATCAAGACCAAAATAAAATCTCTTCATAAGCAACTTCTCCTCCTTGTAAAACAGCTCTTAGGTCTTGTATATTCCATGGATCGAGCAGGGGACCTTAGGAGGAAGGTCAGAAAGTAAATAATATATAGAGTTGATTTACATGAAGTGAGACAAAGGAGAAAATGGGAGCAGTTGAAGTCATTAGCAGAAAACACAGTCCTGTGTTGTTGACTGTGTTTTCATGTTCTGTAGATCCACTACTGGGAGAGGGACAAGCAGAACCAGACTGAAAAGGTCAAGGTGATATTTGTCCCAGACACCCGTGTGCACCTCACCAACCTGACCAGTTACACACCTTACCTGGTCACTCTGACAGCCTTCAACACAGCTGGAGACGGCCCACCCAGTGACCCCCGCGGGACTCGCACCCTGCAGTCTGGTAGGTGACAGTTAGGTTCCCTAAAGCCAAATGAACAAGCGTCATATTACAGTCTTTTTGATATACACCATCCTTTGTGTGTCCCGCAGCTCCCAGCCAGCCCAGCTACCTGTCCTTCTCAGAGGTGACAGGAGGAAGCGTCAATGTGTCCTGGGGAGCTCCACTCACTCCTAATGGACAGGTGGAGGGCTACAGGGTCATCTACCAGCCCACGGCTCCTGTACAAGGTATGCACACACATGCTTTATACAGACACACACACACACAAATACATGTTGGGGAGTATTCATTTCTTTTCAACTGTCCGTGTGAGCGCAGGAGTGAGTAAAGTGGTGACAGTGGATGTGAGGGGCAGCTGGCAGCGGTGGCTGAAGGTTCGAGACCTGATCAAAGGAGCTACGTACGAGTTCAGTCTTCAGGCTCTCACGGTTAGCTATGGACCCCCCATACAAGCAAACATCAGCGCTCAGCCTGTGCAAGGTAGGCATGGTTATTATCTGTGTGTGTCTACTTGTATTAATCATGTTGTGGGGACAAATATCTGTTTATACAGTCCCATCATGGGGCTGCAACTAAGCCCCTATGTGTGTGTCCCCCTCCAGGCTCCCCTGGGTCACCTGTGGAAATGTCCATCACCAAGACGTCCTCTGCGCTCACTATCCACTGGTCAGAGGGAGATACCGGTGCAGCACCTGTCACCGGATACGTCATCGAGGCTCGTCCCTCAGGTGAGCTCAAACACAAATGCCACGCACAGGTCAACCGCTACCTTACCTGACACGCACCTTTCCATCATGTACACTAATTCTTTTTTCATGAATCAAGAGGGAGATTAAGCACTACCCTGCACTAACCCTCACTGAGCTCACATTTCACCACATTCATAAGACCTTCTGCCCAAATCAAGTCAGAAGCAATTTTCTTATAAAAAGATTACAGGAAGCGGTTTGAACGCACTGCGGGAGAGTCTCTACACTCGTGGTATTAATCTACTACTGATAACAATGGCAATAGCCCTGTTATTAATAGTAATAACAGTAATCATCGTCAACTCGTTATCATCATTATCATTGTATATGTAATTTGACAATCTGTGGTCACATTCTGACATTTGAAAGGGAATCATTGACAAGCTCTCTCTCTCTCTCTCTCTCTCTCTCTCCCTGCAGATGAAGGAGTGTGGGACTCCTTCATCAGACTCCTCCCTCCCAGCAGCAGGTCTGTTTCAGTGCCGCTTGAGCGCCTGAGGTCGGGGATCAGCTACGAGTTCAGAGTCATCGCTGTTAATCGCTATGGTTACGGACAGCCGAGTACACCCTCTGCTGCTCTCGCTGGTAAACACACACGCGCTGGTGGAGATCAGGCTAATGAACGAATCCAAGGAGATCCAACTTGTTTGATTGGGGTTTGACTGAATTTTTTAAAACCTTGACTGCAGGAAGTTGCTCTGATCTTTTTGTGTTTGCTGCCATCTAGAGGCCGAGTCACGCAGGTGGGCTTGTGCAAACAGAAGACACCCTGTTTCCCATCTGTGGTGCCAAAATCTGATATTAATGAACTCATTAAATAATTAATGAAAGGTCTTCAATCCAGACATTTATTCAACTTCCTCTCTCTTACCTAATAAAGCTTGTTTTGAGTGTTTTGAATGTTGTACTCTTCTTTGACTTGATTGATTTGATTGAGTTTTGTATACACAAACATCACTGGGACGGAAAGTTGGAATATTCATGTTAAAAGTTCAATGACAAAGTATAAAAAAGGGGTAGTATTCACTTCTTCCTACTTCTTATCAGACATGAAATATTTATTTATGTTGTTTATTGAGAGTTTGCTGTTAATTGTATTGGTTATTCTAGTTTTGTTTTCTTACTATATATATTTCTTTTTTGACATCTAATCTAAACATTGATATGAGAAAAGAAACATCTTAATCATCATAACTGTTTTTATCAAATTCTTTGACGAATCAGCATGGTGCGTTTTAGGACAGTTGGACAAAGCAGCATCTCAGTTACAGCATCAGTCCTCTAATAGTATCATTCACAGACTTTTAATATATGGTGCTGTGCAAACTATAGCTACGCTTTGAACTAGAGCTGCAACTATTAGCCGATTAATCGATTTGTCATATGAAAGAAAATGTATCACCAACTAGTTGATTAATTGTTTCTGTCCTTTTTCAAGCTAAAATGTCAAACATTTGCTGGTTCCAGCTTCCTAAATGGGAAGATTTGCTGCTTTTTTTGTTGATTATGATAAAAAAATAAGTCTTTGAGTTTTGGACTGTTGGTTGGACAAAAGAAGCAATTTTTTTAACTAAACGATTCAAAATAATTCAAAATAAATAGTTATAGTTAGTTGCAGCCCTACTTTGAACAAATGCAAAAGAAAAGTTGATATCTTCCTCATTAGTGTTCCTCCTCTCATTCCTCTCCCTGTCTGCAGCGCTGTCGGAGCGTCCGTTCTATGAGGAGTGGTGGTTCCTGCTTGTCATGGCTCTGGTGGGACTCATCCTCATTCTGGTCCTGGTCTTCACATTGCTGCTGCACGGACACAGCACCAAGTACAAGGCCTGCAGCACAGGTCTGTGTCTCTGATGCTCACGCTCTACCGTAGTGTTTATATGGTAACCCGGTGGTGATGTTCATGCAGTTGTTTGTTGGCACGTGTTAAATGTTTTACAAAAAATGCATTTTTGTCTCCTCGGTCAAGCTTACGCTGTTCCAGTCGCCGCCAACAGGCTACTGATTTATTACGGTCTACTCCACTTTTTTGTGACTCTGAAAAGTTGAGGCATGCATCAGTTGACTTGTGCTGTGAACTGAGCGAAATTGCCTCCAGCAGTCTTGTTCCTACAGGAGCGCTGTCACCTGTAAGGGCCGTATGAGCGAGGAAAACAAGGTCAGCCTTGTTCCTTCAGTGCAAACAGCACCCTGAAGCATCGCAGCAAGAATGAGCTCCCTAAAACCCCGCTGTAAATTCTGCAGGGTTTTGAATATGGCTTCAGCGTAATGCTGAAAAGAAGCTTTTTAATTAAGAGGTTTTTAGTCTTAATTCGGCTCACGCAAGCTAATGAACAAATTGTACAATGTACATCTTATAACAATTTACCTGGAAGGAGACTAACTGCTTGAAGGCTGTAACATGTTGTAAGAACAGACAAGGTCTAATTTACAAAACTTATATCTGTCTGGCTATTTATCAGCAACTTACTGTATTAGGTCACACCAAATTTGCGTGGAATGGTTCTCACTTCTGGTATTTGAACTGAAGCCCTGTTCAGATCAGACTCACTCCTCCACTGAGAGAAGTTATATTTTAGCTCGCACCACCTCCACAGGGTCAGTCGCAGAGCTCAGCACCCTGGAGTCTCACTCAAGGATGCATGATAACATGACTTGAAGCACAAACTCCCTCCTTATTATGACAAGAAACCAATATTAGTTTGTCTGATGTGTCTCCCAGTTACTCTTCTAAAGCTTCGCTTCTTCATGTTGAGGCTTTTCTTCCTGTTTTTGTCTTGAGTTTGTTCTCCTCTCAGGCGCAGCACTGCTTTTACAGTCCTTGTGTGGGTGTGTGTGTGTGTGTGTGTGCGTGTGCGCACGCGTGCATGGCAACATCTGTAATACTAAGTTAGCCCTTACATCAGGACAGCTGTTCATTTGAGTTGCCATGGAAACCTTAGCACAACCTCTGGCCAGTGGAGCAAACAAACAGAGTGATGGAGGCATATTCAAGAGTGGAGAATCAGAGTCAGCGGGCAACAGCAAATTACGTTTCTGACATTGTTTCTTTTATTGCTCTATTTTTTCTAGTTATTGGTGGATAAATTACATCGGTGTTCTGTGTGGTTGTTCCCTGAGTGCCATATGATGCGTCCCAGTGTCATTTGCTTTTTATTATCAGGCCTGAGAAGGAGCTGAATACACCTTTTGGAGAAATACACATTTCTCCAAAAGGTCTCACCCGCTGCCCCTGTTGTGACTGAACTGCTGTGAAATTCAGTATTTGTCTGAACCGATTCCATCTGATCCCTCTTTGTTTTCCTCCAGGGAAGCACGTGTCCACAGCAGAGGAGTCCGTAACGCTGGACAACGGAGGCTTCACTGCTCTGGAGCTCAACAGCAGAACGCTCAACACCAAGAACCCCTTCCTGAAAAAGAACGGGACCAGGTGTGCACACACACACTCACTCACACACACACCCACACACACTTCCCTGGGTTTGTTCAAGTTATTTGATTTTCTTAGATGTTACATTTATTGTTATTGTGTGTGTGTGTGTGTGTGTGTGTGTGTGTGTGTGTGTGTGTGTGTGTGTGTGTGTGTGTGTGTGTGTGTGTGTCAAGGTCTCCTCCCAGGCCCAGTCACGGTGGTCTTCACTAC
>JAVQJL010082790.1:0-12248 GCA_036024295.1 Nannoperca obscura | reverse complement strand
ATATAGTGTCCCCTCCTTTTTTTACCTAATATTAAACACGGTTTTTACTCATTTTCCGTCACCCCCCCCCCCCCCAACCCCTCCACCTGCCCCCCCCCCAAAAAAGTGATAAGCACAGGGTGTAATGAAGTGCTAAATATATTAAGTAGGTTGAAAGTTGATTGTATTCATTTCCTGTGCTTTTAAAATATGTTTCATTTAAATTACGGCATGCTGTGGTCTCAACAGCAGTACTGCCATCCAGAGAAAAATGTGGTTGTTGGCATACAGGGCATAATGTGTGCCATTTAGCATTTATAAGCAGTATAAAAGCATTTATTACACACTTTAATGTAGCTGTAGGCAGGTATGAGGAATATTAATGAACACTAGATATCCTAATGTCTGTGTCCATTACTACATTACAGTGTGTTAGAAATAATGTATATTTTGTTTATATAAAGCTTATAAATGCTAAATTGGGGTGTTTCAAGTAAAGTGTTATAAAATTCCGTACTATTCTTATCATAACAAACTGAATATATTCACTAAATGTAAACTATAATGTGCATTATGACCAGTGATAAGAAAGATCTGAATCAAAAACAGCTTTATTGACCACATACAGTACCAGTCAAAAGTTTGGACACACTTTCCCATTCACTTATGCCTTTTTCAGTAGCTTTCAGTGTACTTACACACAGTGCCAATAAACAGCACTATTAAAAATGAAGATGACTCTAGAAAGTCATATTAAAAAAATATATCACTTAAAACATATTCATTTGACATGTGTGCTTGAGTTTACAGTTCACATGCACAACAAAGACAGGATAAAGTGTGACAAAGGACATTATTTTTAGTTTTCAGTACACTGTGTGTGAACTAAGTGTCACATTATAAACAACCATGCATCCGGCTTCTGAATGCAAACCTGAAACTGATGGACTGAAAGTGTAAACTGTTGGCAAAATGACTGAAACATGTTGTTTGGTGATGTCAACAGACAGTTTGTTAAGGTAAAATGTCAACACACAAACATGCCTGCACCCACATCCACACACACACACACACACACACACACACACACACACAGCTGGAAGATAAGATGAAGGTACAGTATCTGTGTTGTAACCAAACTGAGGTAAATGGAGATTATTATTATCACAAAGAGGAGATACTGTTGGTACAATTCTTGGGGGGAATTGTGTCCCTCTGCTGCAAAACAATAATGACCAATTAACAAACTGTAAAAGTCTGTTTGTTTTGTTCAGTAATGCATTGTTATGCAATATACTGTGGTTCATTATTTGGTTTACTACATGTTCATAAGTCATCAGGGCAAAATAAAAGTTATATATGTTGGCTACCAGTTTCTGAATATATCATAGCAACTGTAACAACTGAAGAATACTGCATACGTCCCTGATGCTGAGATAACTGCTGAATAGTACAGTAACAGTGTAGCACAAATCTGAGTGTATATTGTTAGCACTGCCTGTTTAAGAGGAAGACTGCAGCGTTGTGATAAGGCAACGCACTGAAAATACTTCTTTCTGTGAGATCAAAATACTGAGGTTGTGTTTATCTTTTAACCAATATCAGTAGGTTTAATCCTATGGGTGCTGAGATCTTACCTACACATTAAAAACATGGTCGAATCCAGAACATTCTGCTTTCAGACTTTATGCAATACAGACAGGTACATTAATCACTCAGGACGACTAATGATGAAGCTGCAGCAGGTAGTGATTGCCGTTGGAAATGTTCATAAATAGTGGTAGTGTGTGCAAATTTATCCAAGACATTAGTCTTACAATGCACATTCTATGTTATATATCTGTTTAATTTCTTTTGATCAATATGATAGCGTGTTTTCCTTGTTCACTGGTGGCAGACCACGATCGTTAGACTCTCTGTTTGGGGAGCTGTTAAAACCACGCAGACTGTGGCCAGCCCCAACTGGCCCCATCTTAATCACAGCTGGCTGAGAAGAACTGATGTCATATACAGTAGCATTTTCCGAGAGTATTAATACACAGAGGGAGTTGCAGCAAGCCAGTCACTATTTCAATCACAACTATTTTCAGTGAAGCCAAAACATGTTTCTTTTGGTTCTTTTCTGGTGACTTTTTGTTCATGTTGAGCAACACAATGCCTGAAAAGCTATGACTGAATGTGTCTAAATGTTAATGTAATATTCAACTTACAGAATAACACTGAGTCAAGATTGATAATTGAATCACAAGGTATGCATTAACATTCACTTATAAAACTGAAGTGTTAGATGATGTAGAGTATTAACAAACTAAAACATGCTAACATGATCACCATTGATCACCAATGAGTAAAGTAAGTTGAGAGTAAAAGTAATAATACCACAATCTAAAAATACTCTGTAACAAGCAAAAGTCCTAAATTCAAAATTATTTTCATTGCAATGTACTACATGTACTAGAAGTAAAAATACTCATCATATAGTAGCATTTTGGAATATTTATTATATTATTGGATTATATTTGTTAATGCATTAATGTGTAAACCACTTGAATTTTGCAGCTGGTAAAGTTGGAGCTTATTATAATGACTTTATAAAGCTACATCATAATTAATATAATAATATGAATCAGCAAAGTAATCAGTGACTAGAGCTGTGAAATAAATGTAGTAGAAGAATAAAGTAGTAAAAAATGGAAATACTCAAATTAAGTACAGGTACCTCAAAACTCAGTACAGTAATTGAGTAAATGTACTGCTTATCATTTCATATGAAACCCTTTCCTTTATAGAAAGGTTTTTGATGAGTGCCATTTGATGAGTGAAAGAGTTATGTAACTGTTTTGACTAGGAGAATACTTTTTCTTCTCCAGGTTTTTGTTCATATGTACTTTATGCACATTACTTTTAGATTTTTGAGTTTATGATACGACGCACCAGTCTATAAGGAGTGCAATAATCAGATCTTCACTCTTAAAGCGGTAGAAATGGGGCCTTATAAACCCTCACACACTCGAAAAGTACAATAATATCATACTATATGTAGAACTTATTTTGAGAAATACAATCAATCTTTCACAAAATGTCATTACTTTACCTGGTGTGCAGTAGAGGTATTGACTAAACAGACATTAATGGTAATAAAATGGATTAAAAAAAATTGATTTTATCACTGTTGCACCTGCTGAGGTGTAATTAAAACTTGTATTTAATTCAAGTAATGATCAGGTATGTTGTAATAGTTGCTGTATCAACTTTATCTTTTAGCTAGACATTTTCACAGACTGAACATCAACATTAACTCTTTTATACTCAGTTGATTCTGTACTAGTCTCAGTCTGTTTGTCTTCCTTGTGGCCTGAGAGATGAAGTACATGCAGCACACAGTACATGCACACCAACAGTGACATATTACTAAATGAGGAACTGTGAACTTGTCTTTCAGATTCAGTTCCTTTAAGGCTGCCTTTAAATTAATCCATTTACGTGTCATATAGTTGGGATGATCCAGATTTCTACAAGGGGTTGGTTGGCTTGTTGGTGCATTTTTCTTTTAAATTTGTGTGTGACATGATGATAATGGTTTAATCTACTGTTTTTCAACCAAATCTTTGTGTAAAGAAATGCTGCTCTGCTGAAATTTCCTTTAACAAGACACTGAATCCACACCAGTTCCAGGTGTTGTAATCAACTAAAATACAGCGTGTCATCCTGTGTAGGAAAGAGAAACTAATGTTTTTTTAACCGGATCAAGACAATAAAGAGACATTATTAAATCTTGTTAATGTCAGTTTACAGTATAAAACATAGCTGTGTATAAACTTGCTATACACAAAACAAAATAAATTGTGACATAATTGACATTTTTGTGTAAGACATATCAAAAACTACAGTAAACAGGAGTCCAATTACACGCTGCACTTTATTACACAAAATAATTTCCACAAAACTCAGTACAGTGTTGCTACAAGTACTGTCACAAACTCATTAACTGCATAATTTTTTATTTCTTATTATGAAATGTAATTGATTCATTTAAGCCCAGAGTGTGTTTATTTAAGCCTTTAACTCTTCATTTTCACATTCTGCAGGCAGATTGCAACATCGTAAAAAGGCCGTAAACACAGTTACCCTGACAGATCACATGCCATGCATTGTTTTTCCAAAAGGTTTTGTCATGTGCATATGATTTTACAGCAAATGTATTATTAGTATTGCTATCAGTGACTTTGACTAGCAGTCAATATATTTGCAGGGTATAGCCACTTTACTAGGTACATCTGTAAACTCCTCTGCCATAAATTCTACCTTCACAAAGATATTATTGTTCTGTTTTGATTGACACTGTCAGAGAGGTATTAATTTAACTAAATGTTTATTGTTGAATTTTTTGTTTGCAGTGGTCTTGAAGTGTATTGCACTGAATTGAGAGGTGTTTCTAATATTTTGTTCACACCATTGAAAATCATGTCGGGTGAAGAATATTAGAAACATGTAGTTGAGTTAACATCTCTGTGACAGTGTTAACAAAAACTGAATCTTATCATTTTCATTAATATAGATTTTGTGGGACATCTGTTGGATTGGATATCCATTTGATATGTGTACGTCATAAAGTGGCCTGGAAGGATAATACATTTTCTGTTTTATCAGTAAGCCGAGGTGAAGTTTACAGTAACCCGGTCAGTTTAAACTCTAACAAATCCAAGGGTGAAGATTATTTAGATCCTTCCCTTTTACATTGCAGCATCTCTAGCTCACATTTTTAACTTATCATTTGGATCAGGTAAAAATATGAAAATACGGAAATACATAAAGGTAGGAGTTCCCAGTGGTTTCAAGTGCCCTAAACTTTAAAATAGGAGTACCACAAGGGTCCATCATTTGCCATCTCTTAATCTGGCTGTTGCAAATCTCCAGTCTACTTTTGCTAAAATTTCAGGTCTCTCTCATTAAACACAAGTTTGTTTTAAATTCTGGCAAAAAAAAAGTATGCTATTCTCTAGGTCAGCAAGAACATCCAGCCCACTGCCCATATCCAAACCATGCAGGGTTCTGAAATTAAAACTGTTAAACGTTACAAATACTTGGGACTCTGGCTGGCTACCAGACTCACTTTTAAGAACCATGTGGAACACCTATCAAGCAAACTGAAGTTCAGAATTTATCAAAACGTTTGTTGAAACATTATTGTACAATTTACAATTCTATCTATGCTTTATTCTGGTGATATTGTATATATGCATGCTTTTGCCTCCACCTTAAAGCCTCTTGACCTTGTGTATCATACAGTGCTGCGCTTCATTATGTGATATTCAGTTCAATTCAATTCAGTTTGATTTATATAGTGTCATGTTAATATTAACACAAATAATAGCAATATAATAATAGCAGAACTAATAATGAGAGCAACAACAATAATACATGTCTCACAACAACAACAACAACAACGATACATGTCTCACTCCCCATTGCACCTTATATGAAAAGGTGGGATGGTCCTTCTTAACAAACAGAAGGAAGCAGCATTGTATGTTGTTTATTTAAAAGGGTCTACTGCAAAAACTGCTCTGTGGGATCCAGCTACAGTCAGGTCCATAAATATTGGGACATCGACACAATTCTCATCTTTTGCATCTTGGCTTGCTTCACTGATAGTGACAGCTCTTTGGATCTCATATTGAGAGTTGACAGCAACAGATTCCAAATGCAAATGTCACACCTGGAATAAACTCCAGTCCTTTTACCTGCTTAATTGATGATGAAATAACAAGGGAATAGCCCACACCTGTCCATGAAATAGCTCTAGAGTGGATTGTCCCATTACTTTTGGTCCCTTAAAAAGTGAGAGGCACATATAGTTTCGTTTCAAATCTATTGTGGTGTATAGAGCCAAAAAGATGAGAATTGAGCCGATGTCCCAATATTTATGGGCCTGACTGTATATTACCCATATGTTTTCATAATATGGTGGTGGACACAATAACATGAACACTTAAAATAGTAAAATCTAATACAATAGCCCTGCAGAACATGTGACACTCACGCTATGTCCAGTTTTAGCTGTGTCTGGTGTCAGAGATGTGTTGATTCATATGAACTCTGTTATTTATGCACCTACACCAGTTCAATGCTGACAAAACAACAGAAAAGCCTCACAATATAATGTAAGCAGTGGTGGAAGTTCACTTAGTACATTTGCTACAAGTACTGTACTTAGGTATACGTTTGAGGTACTTCAATATATGTATTTCTATTTGATGCCTCTTTATACCACTAATATAGTACTTTGTACACTATATGTAGTCTTCAGAGTTGGTTACAGGTGTCTTTTCAAATGAAGCTTTAACATAAACCATACAAAACATAGGGTTAGCTTGTAAAATATGAAGTGCCGTTATAGCTTAAACTACCCAACAATATATGAAATATTTCAAATGACCTCTACCTCGATCGGCTACAATAGTACAATGCTACTTACACATTGACACATCAGTAATCAGTATCACCATTTGTCTGCATTGAGTTTTTTTTCTTTTGATACTTTAACTACATTTTGCTAATAATACTATACATTTACTTAAAGCATTCCTGTATAGCTTTTGTAACAGCGTTGTAGACAATAAACAAACAAGAACAAATTACAGAATTATAACATTTCACATCATACTTCAACATTCAAAACATGTACAGCTGGAAGTACCTGCGTCCAAGTCATTTAGAGTTACTTTAAATGCGTCCAAGGAGACCAGCTCCTTAAGATTCAGATGACTTTGAAGCCAATTCCATGCAGAGGGAGACGCATACTTAAACGCCCTTTTCCCCAGTTCAGTGCACACTTTGGGGACTGAAAACAATTGACTGTTGTGTCTTGTTTTTACAGTGTGGTATTACTACTTCAAGGAATGTTTGGAAATACACTTAACTTTCCTCCCAAGAGATTGATGAGAAGATTGACACCACTCTTATTTCTGTACGATAAATATGAAGCTACTGCCTGCAGATAGTTAGCTTATCTTAGCACAAAGACTGGGAATAGGAGGGTACTGTTAGCCTGGTTCTGTTCTAAAGGTAACAAAATCCTTTAAACTCACTAATTAACCTGTGATATCTGCTTTGTTTAAGATATAACGTGCTGGTGAGCTTTGAGGCTGGTGAGCTTATAGGAATAAAAAGCAATAACAAGCCAATAAAAAAAATACTAACTATGGCCTGAAAAACTATTAAAGGGCTAATGCACTGGATGGCACTCCATAGGTGTTGAGCCGTGTGAGCCATGGCCAATGAGATATACAGTGTAAAATAAAGTTACTAGCATTGTTATATATGTTTTGTTGTTAAGTGTAAGTAACACACTGTTAAGTTACATACTTGTCACTTACAGTATTAGCTCTGACCAAGAAGGCCTACTGTTTACTGGTTTGCTCCCACCACAGGGTGTAACTGAGCACTTCACAGTTTTCTGTCTGAATCAGTCACAAGATATATATCTCTGATGGTTAAAGCTCACACAAACAGTTACACTGGCACATCTTAATACTCTGTCACATATGACCCTGGAGTATTTGGGCCTGCTATGTATTAGTGTCAGTGTTCTCACTACTATCTTTGTGTGCACTTTTTTAAAGGGCCACTAATATTTTGAAGGAATACCAGCACAGTATGCTGTTTATCAAATTATATTTTTACTGCTACAACTTATTTAACACTTCAAAACACTGGGATTATACAATGAAATACATCTGTTATGTACTGTATTCTTCCATATCAACTTTGTGCAAGCTAGACTAAAGTCACAGTAATTTCTCAACAGACCTGGATACATTTATTGTGCTATTATACATATTTTTTGCTGACAGTCAGAGTTTTTCTCAGACATGTAAAGTCTCCCTTGCCTCAGTCTCAGAAGAGTCGCAGCACATGGTCACGAGATTGTGCCCGCACAGCCTCACAGAGGGGAATGACACGCATGACCACTGACTGTGGAAAACAGGATACAGGGTACGTCGCAACAGGAAGTGTTGCACTCCTCCTCTGCAGAACATCAGTTTGACCAGAATGACTGCAGGTTGATGTCCACATTCTGTAACTCCTGTGGCAGTATTCAAATTTCGTAATCGTCTTTGCTTACCATTTCTTCTGAGCTAGTTGAGTAATTCAGTTGAAAAAAAGAGGTTTTGTCCTCAAAGAAAGAAAAACTACTGAATACTGAATGCACGCAATGCAAATAATAACTGACTTTGGTAAATTGTACAAAATTCTGTATAACAAAAAACATTTAATCATCCAAGACAGCATAAAGTTTATATTTAGTAGGCTTGTATGAAAAAATGAATTAATAACCACCCCTAAATAACTGAAACAAACTCTCAAGTACATACATTTCTTGTTGATTTGTGCATTTTAAGTAAATACAAGATGTTTCAGCCATCGACATAAAAAAATGTAAAGCACTTAGATTGCCCTCTGTCAGATCAAACATTAAAGATATAAAATTTAAATCAGCAGTAGTTAATGTCTAACACTCTATGTTTATATTTACGTCTGAGTAATGCAGGCTGTTAGTATTAAACTAAGCAAATTTTAATTGTATGAATTCATACAAAATCAAACATGAGAAAACTAACAAAAAACATAGTAATGGAAATATTAAAATATCAGTAAAGACTGCAGATTAATCAGCTCGTAAACTCAAACTGAACATTGTACAATACACTAAGGAATACTACACCAGCTCATATCAGCATGCTCGTATAAGGAAAGTCAGGATACGCCCACAGTCTCACTCGGGGAGAACAAATACTTCAGTCTTACCATCTCCTTCATGTACAACATCCAGCAATGGGCTGTAAAGGTGTCCAGAGGCGAGTTGTTGAACTACTGGAAGCAAATTGCCAAAGGTGGTTGAAAAATGCCGTCTTTCTATATATCTCTGAATTAGCAGGGGAACTAAAAACTTCCTTAATTCTACCAATTTAGGTTGGTACCATAAGGCTTCTTCTTCTTCTCCTTCTTCTTCTTCCTTATTAAAACAAGAAGATGACAAACTCCCTACATAACAAGGTTTGAAGGCTGTGAATCCAGTTTGAACTGATGCTGATGAGTTCATTTCATTCAGTCACATCTTGAGTCTAACGCCTGTGGCCTCCATTATACTTAAGTGCCCACCTATTTTTATTTTAGAATTTACTTCACATTAATTAGCAACACATAAACACATGCATAAAAGTGACCACTTCGTGTCAACACTGCATTTCCACTAAGAAGCTATTTTTAATTTCATCTTTTTTTTTTCTTTAGTTTTCAAGTTTTTGGTAAAGAGTGTAAGTGTGTTTGCCCACAATTCTAAGTGCTTAATATATATATTTAAGGTTTAAAGTGATATAGGTTGCATGCATATTAAAACTTCTAAAATAAGCTTTGTCACACTTTAAATGAAATGTCAACATGTACTTGTTAATCTCTATCAGCTAAAAAAAAAAAGTTCATGCTTCCCCTTTATTCATTTTGAAAGAAGGCAGAAACTATATTTCATAAAGCTGAGTGGTACTATATAAAAATATATTTCAGCATGAATATACAACTATTTCTGTGAAATGAGGCATGCATTTGGTGTGGCTAAGAGATTTTTTTGATCACTTTGTTCTCCCTGAATTAATTAGAGGAGCTCATTTAAAAAACAAAGCAGCTGCTACCATGGTGAAGAGTGTCCAGAGCAGCTTTTACAAACAAAAACCCACCTCTGATCTGCAAGAGGTGTAGAGTTACAACGTACAAATACAGTTTTTAAGTTTTTTTTGTTTGTTTCTGAAGTGATCTTGATAAACATTCCATTACTTATTTGATTATGTGGTAAGGTCTGTTTTACCAACCTCAGCAATGAAAATAGCAAAAATCCAGCACAGGAATTAAATGTTTGTTAGATGGTATATTATACATTGACACCCTTGTAGGGGTCATGGCAGTGTGAGCCACAAATTACCAGCAGACCAAAGAAACTGTCACTGCGACATGCAGTGCAATTCTGTACTGCCCGATCTGAGCTTTCAACAGCATCACATCATCAGCGAACCTGACAGGCAATCCAGCAAGCATTTACCGGGTTTGTATTAACCTAAAAACGTGATGCCCAACAATATGCATTCTGATCACATATGATTCCTATGAAATCTGCAAAGAATAGATAATATTACATTGAATATTTCAGTCTTGTGGGTGGACAGTCCACAGAGAAGGCCTGTGTTTCCTGGCTGATAGTCACCAGAGGTTTCAGTGGCCATCATGTGTTTCACAATGACATGGAACAGTCGCTTGACATACGTGCAAGGGGACATCCAGTCCTCTCACTTCTTATTCCTGATTCCTCATTTTCTGTGGACTCCACAAGATTCAACTATCAGACTAAGCTGTGGGTATTATTAGACAAGAGTGAATCACAAGGCACATGGACACACACGCACACACTCAAACACAGACAAACGCAAGACCATTCACAGTGGAAAAGTTCTTTTTATTTTTTACATGACATAATAAAATACAACTCTGCAGTAGTTTGACAAATATGTTGTCTCAATATGTTTAATAATATTTGAGTTTTAATCTTGATTCCCAAACTACACACACACAAACACGCACATTTACCCATGTACACCCATATAAGGCTTTGGGTCCCTATCCCACCAAACAACCAAGTTCCTCTTTCTTTATGTGTTGCTCAAGTCAAACAAGGATGACTCAGTGCGGATATTAATCATGTTTTTTTGTTATCTTCACATCTCACTCTGCTATGTCTGCCTGTCAGAGTCGCAGTTAGCCAGTCTATTTTTAAGAATCTGAGAAGTTAAAGATTGGTTAGACTTCTTAAATGTTAAAAACTCCCAACAATATGTTGTTGACAGGAGTTACCTGCCTTTAAACATCTCAAGCTGTGAGAAAGTAAGTAAGCAAACAGGCTTTCTTTTTCCCAGTTGATCCATAATGAAAGAGAGTGGAAATAGAGGTGGACATGTCATCCTACTTCAACTCAGGAGCGACTGCTAAATTACCTATGTGCTTAGTTACAAGTGCAAAACTTAAAAAGTAGATGCTGAGGCAGAAAATAAAATGTAACTGCTGTGATAATATAATGAGAATTTCTTTTCTTGGCTGTCATCAGGGCAAACGTAAGATGATTATTTATGCAGTAAACTCCCATCATGTGCACCATCTGGTGGTCGGGTAGTTATTAAGAGAACTTGGACCTTGGGTGTTCTACGAAAGGTGAGATGGGGATAGGGATGCTGGCCACTAACCATGGGAGCAACTCTTTCAAAATAAAATGCTGTTGTGGACCTCCACAGAATGAACACCACTTTTACTGTTTCACATTTTTAGAACTGCTTTTGTTAAAAAGACAGTTTGGTGGGGGGAACATTTAGATCCATTACTTAAGTCAAACAACCAGCACATGAATTGTAAAAATACTCCATACATAAGTAAAGTCCTGCGTTCAAAATCCGACTTAAGTAAAAGGACATAAACTAAATGTACTTATGCTGCAGAAAAGTGGTACTAATAATATATGATATTCTTAGATTGTTAATACTATTAATTATAACTATAATTAAACAGTAAACAGCATTTCAGTGTCGTAGTTTTACCTACTTTATATGAAGTTTGGTACATTAGCTAAGTGACTCCCAACCTGGGGGCCAGGCCTTTCCATAGGTTTGCAAGGATAAATCTGGGGTTGGGAGATGATTTATGGGGCAAGAAGGAAGAAAAAACTAAGTTCTGCAACACAAATCCATACTCTTTGATTTTGCTTTGTGAAATATTGGATAATTCTACTTATTTAAGCTTTGATCGTTTAAATTAAACTATTTGAAAAGTTTAGAAGGGAAATTCTTTGGTGAAACTGAAACAACTAGACACTGCTATTTTTGTAAGGGGTTGCAAAAGGTTGCAAACCACTGGTTTAATCTTTAAAAATGCAATCATAATATTTTTAAATATTAAAATCCTAATCTGCAAAGTAACATAACTACAGCTGTTAAATAAATGTAGTGGAGTAAAAAGTACAATATATCCCTTTAGTATGAAGCAGCTTAAAATGCAGATGGAAATGTTAAAGTAAAGTACACAAACCTCAAAAATGAGAATCAAAAACTTGAGTAAATATACAGTGGCATGCAAAAGTTTGGGCACCCCTGATCATTTTCAAGATTTTCCTTTATAAATCATTGGTTGTTCGGATCAGCAATTTCAGTTAAATATATCATATAGCAGACAAA
>JAVQJL010082787.1:0-34618 GCA_036024295.1 Nannoperca obscura | reverse complement strand
CATCTTCATTGAAAAGTACAGTGCTTTTCCTTCAAAAATAAGGACATTTCAATGTGACCCCAAACTTTTGAACGGTAGTGTATATATATATGTGTGTGTGTGTGTGTGTGTGTGTGTGTGTGTGTGTGTGTGTGTGTGTGTGCCATATTGTTAACAGGTAGTGAGATTTTAAAGTTAGCAATTATCCAAATAGTGCGTTGTTTTGATTCAGCACAGAAGTCAATAAACTGATTAGTTGATCAAATGAAAATTGATGAATGATAAATAAATTTGCTGATTTCAGCCTCTAAAACGTGTCTTTGCTGATTCTATCTGATACATTTACTTCCTTTGGATTCTAGACTTCAGCTGAAATGATTAGTCCACTAATTGATTAGTCAATCTACAGAAAATGCTGCAGCAGTCGTTTTAATAATCGAATAATCATACATTTTCAACGATATAACTGTAATAAAATAAAATAATGTAATATCTGTTCTCTGTTATACATAACAGACATAATTAGGATAGACTGCACACCAGAGCAGTATTCAAGATTTATAAAGGTGAAAATCCAAAGCAAGAGGTAAAGACTGGGCTCACTTTTATTTGCAAAGTTATTAATGCAGGATGACCACCGCTTCACTCACCAAAACCTTTGCTACAGTGCTGGAAGCATCACTAATCCAAACTAATGAAAAAGATTTCCACACACTTAGATCTATTCAGTGTTTCACTTTATTTTGAGCTTTCTGCCTTTCAGAGCTTCATCAGAGAATGCATGATTCAACAATAGACAAGCAGGTAAAAATGACCAATCTCATCCTAATCGTTTCCAGTATGCAATACACCTGTGCACACACTAGTAGCAGAAGCTCTACCTCTTGGGAATTGTACTTTTTGAATAGTGGATGGAGTACTGTGAGGCATATAAATGGAAGCCATACTTGAAAAAGGCTTGTTTTTCTCTTTTAATCTCTTTTCTGGACTATTCATTTTATTTTTAAAGATTATTTTGCAAACAGCTTATTTTCCCAATTGGATTTTTATGACAGAACAAGCCAATATAATTTTAAACCCGACTGTTGATGCAGCTGCAGGATATTTTAAAGTAGTATTTGAGTCCATGTTATTAGTGTCATGCATGTGCTTTTAATGACGTAATCCAAATCAAAAGGTACTTTAAACCTGTTGAGGAAGCTAGAGAAATTCCTTGGATGAAAAAAGTAAAGAACAGAGAAGAACAGAGCTTGACAGAACCTGATCCAAAATATTTCCTCTGAAAAACATGATGTCATATGACAGTTTTAGCGCTTATAAAAAAGGACAGATACACTACACTATGACAAACCTCACTTGTGAAATAATTGATGTCTTTAATTTAGATACTAATACTTCATGACCTAATCCTAATGATTCATAATCCATCTTAGCATCATGAATCATATCATTATTACATTCTCTATACTATGACGTAATTCAGATGTGCTTAAGGGGTGATTATGATGTGTCAGACTAAACACATATTTCATCGTCAATATATTACATACAAGCGAACCAGCACCTCTAGGTCGCTGGGTAAAGGGTTTCAGTGGAATATACACATAACTGGAGAGAGTGAAACTATGTTGCCTTGAAAATATCCACCTGTCGACACTTCCTGTATGTTGTTTTAAGAACTGAACAGCAAAAGTAAATATTTGAATTACTTCCTGGCTCTTTTTTTTTTTTTTAAACCCTAACCCACAGTGCTCATTTGATCACTATAATATGAGAAAAGGGGAATCCTTAGGGTTCATTTAAAGGTCATGGGAACAGTGTCTGCATTTACTATTCACAATTATTTTGGGTAAACAAACAAACTCCCACACAAACATAAAATACAGACTCTTTTTTTCCCAACTAATTGCATGCAACTCCGGACCAGCTGAGCCAACACCATTTGACTGTGCATCCTAATCAAACTGCCTGTAGTGTCCCATGCGTCCCGGGAAAGAATAAATGGTGTCTATCAACTCAGCTAAACCACATACCCCGTAGCAGCTTCACCGCTCTGCTGCTTGTCAATTCCACTAACACAAAGGCAGCCAATTGATGCATCCACAACCTGCAGCCTTTCAATTCCACTAACCCACACATTGGATCACGTGAAGGGAGGAGAGTGAAAACCCCATTGTTCCTGTTGTGAATGTAGCATTAGACATGTTCTTTCTTTCTCTTCTTATTTCTACATTATGGTATCAGTGAGGATGAGACAAAGGGCAGATAACTTTACCCTTTTTACTGTTTTTTTCTGGGTAAGTTATCCCTGATCTGGAACCAGTTTACAGAGTTAACATGACCTTTTGTTCACTGGTTTTCTAAATGTTACTGTGAGCACTAAAGAGGAATAGAGGTCATCACAAGTTGTGTCCTCTTTATCACCAAAAGAACAACACCACAAGCACACACGGTTGATGTAGAATACTAGTTTTGTGGAATACACTGGTGCTGCTTGATGCAAAAATCCTACAAGCTGCTGAACACATATACCAAAGGTGATTTTAATGTGATGCAATCGAAAAACTATGTAAACATTGAAAGGTAGAAAGCATTCACAAGCAAGGTTTCTTCTAAACCAGTCAGGATTTTAATTGTTCAGTTACCAGCTTACAGTGATGCTGAAGTGTAGCATTGTGTCTGCCAAACCTGTGCATATTTTGAGCATATCTCAAAAGCCCTTGAGAACTTATTCTCTCGTATTATTATTCTCTTATTCTTATTCTCTAGTATCTCTCTATTAAATAATTATGATAACATAAGCAATTAGCAGCAATCAAAATTTAAGTTGGGACAAAAAAAATGCATAGTGGTCATTTATCAAGAGTTTAACACTAAAAAGCTTGTCTGCTTCACCTGGGCTGTGAAGGTAGGGTTTGATCACATTTGACTGACAGTAGCACATTGATTGGGGCACAGAAATACCAGTGAGAAAACCAAACTGTTGGCATAAGAAATAGTGCTTATGTAAGAAGCCTCTCAGAGCAAATCACCTTGGCTCTCAGGTGCCTGCATAACCGGTGAAAGGTTTAACAGGACCTGCTCTAAACCACAGCTAAGCTAGTCTAATGCTAAATGACAGGGCAACCGCATTAATGAAAGCAAGAAATCTGCATGACAGCAAATGTCACAAACATCAAACATGGTGTTGATTGTTAAGTCAGAAACATGCAGCTAATTAATTAGACTGCACAATAGTCTTGGCTTGTCATAGGCTGAAATGTATTTTAATAAGTCTGGTGACTCCACAGCTAAGCAGACAGGGGGCATCCTCCCATTTAGGCTTGACATTTTCAGGGATTATCAGGGAAGAAAGGCAATGCCACCTGTGGTATTGGTGCACAGAGGGGAAGTTGAGAAGCCATTTAAATCTACTTAAACAAAACTAGGTTAAAAACTAGTTTTCTCAAGATGTTTGATTTTAAAGAGAACCTTTTCTAATTATAATTATAACAATTCTAATTATCTATTAACTCCCTTCGCTCTTTCATTTGTTTCTGTCTGCGGGCTGCCTCTCATTTTTTCTATGATTTACTTTATGTTGATTTTGATGTGTTTTGTCGGAGTGATTGTTATTTTGGGTGTTTTAATAGTGAGCTCTGCCTCATACATGCAGAGCTGTTTTCTCTGCTGCTCTGCTCACTTCTGGACTGTTTCTGTGCGGAACCATCATCTCCGCTTCTCACAGCAGTAGGCGTTATGTTGTTATCCAATTTTCATTCCCTCATGGTGTATATCAGGTAATGTACTGTCTCTGTGCCATCTGTGCCCATATGATGTGCCATTGCGCTGTGCTATATTGGCGAGGTATGGACTGGTTATTGATATCTCATTAAGTGAGTGTGTGTGTGTGTGTGTGTGTGTGTGTGTGTGTGTGTGTATGTGGGTGCTGGACAGAACCAGTGTGGCCTGGACCACAGAAGACTTCGCCCTTATCCCACCAGGCACAGCCTTAGAGGGCCTATACAAACAGAATGTTAGTTATGTAAAGTAACCCCAGGTTCCTAAAGGAACCAGCTGAAGAAAAGCTGGAAGCCGATTGTCCAGTCTCAGCAAAACCAATACACAAGGTGAGACTGAGGTGGGGCCCATCTAATAAGTGGACGAAGACCCAAAGTCTTCAGTGGTGCGCGAGTGATGGATGAACCCACTAGTGATTGCAGGAGTTAAGGTACGTAACTAACGTTTGTACCGATTCATTTTAAAAGAGCAAAGGCCATTGGGGAAACTCTAACCCTTGACCAACCAATGGTATAATGTCATCACTAACTCACACAGTAAGTCACTGATAGACTTTTGCATCTAGGACTGGCCCCCGCTTTGCCCCCGGTCTGGTATTTGTACAGTGATAGGTTCATGATCGTTCACTATTGTTCAACTGATTAGCAGAGTGAGATCACACTGAATCCAGCCCTGAGACAGGTGCTCTGTCAGGGTCTCTACTTATGAGACAAACTGCTGTATTACAACATCTTCAGTACCAGTTTACAATTAGGAGACACAGAATGAGTGAAAACAAAGTTTGGACCTAAGTAGTTAAGACCTTGGCTCCTTATTTACTAATATTTTTACCAACTGACATTTAACTCGACTATCTAAAATTTGTACACTCTATAGTGCCCTCAATAATTCCCATAACTAAATGACAAATTGTACATTATTTTCTGCTAACAATCCCACAATGCAATGCATCGTGGAAGCAGCTCTTTAGAAAGTAGAGGAACAGCAAAGCAAACAAAACGTAGCTATCTCTTTATGTGTGAACTTACACTGAGGGACCAGTTCAGTTCCTGTAAAGACAGAAAACCTGGTACTCCAGATGGCTCTGTGTACTCAGTAACTGTCCTATGGGGCAACTTCTGAACAACAGCGCTAATCTGACTGACAACAATGTCAACAAGCACAGCACTCAAAAGTGAATGAAAGAAAAACTGAACAATCAAATGTTTCCGAGGGCAAAAAGTCTAAATCAACCAAACAGACTAAACAGACATGCTTATTCACCTTACCTAACTGTTTCCTCCTCTCCTTCCAGCTTCCACCTGCTCTGCCACCCTTTCTGGGCTACCACCCAGCCAGCCGTCAGTGTCCACCTGATCATCTCGTATCCGGGCAGCTCTTAGGAGCACATGGTCCTTTGGCCTGCTGTGGACCTACTTCCTGGTGCAGCTGCCACCTGCCCAGTCGCGTGGTGTTTTGCATCAATCTCACTGTGGCTGGAGCCAAGTGGCCAGTCCAGTGTGGGCTCATAATATGCATGCCACGAGTGTCTGCATGTGTGCCTCTGTCCGTAAGCATTCATTTATATGTGTGATATACGCTGCTGCTGCTGCAGAGGCACAGTGCAGACAGGCCGTCACTCAAACAAAGATGGACGGGTAGAGAAATGGGAATAGACATCCGACAATCACACAAGAGGATGTGCTTTCACACTCAATCCATGGAGAGATGGCCACAAAGACACCAAATAAACCTAAATCCTAACTGTCCAAACTGTCATGGCACATAAACCCCCTGCCTCTCTGTTAATTCTTATTCCTTCCTCCATTTTTGAGAGGTGAACCAAGGAAGAGATTAAACTGACCTCAAGTCTTAGACGGCTCTGTTAAATGTCACTGCTTGCGCATGTAGCTTTCAACTGTTATTGGTTTAGTGTTCGGCTTCCTAACCTGCCCTGAACTGGCCCTCTTGCAGTGTAGCGTTGATGTCTGAAAGATCCAGACTGAAAGACCAGACTTTGTTAGTTCAGCTGGTCCTTGGAGCATACGTGGAATGTGTAAAATCAGAGCTAAGTGCAGTACCGGCCACCTTGCAGCCCACCGATACGACACATCAATCTGCGGTTTGAATTTTTTTAGTCATGATGAGTTCCAGACGAGAGACGATGAGAAAAACACCAGCATTAGCGCTGATTTTGGGTCACACTGTGTATTTTCAAACATAATGAAAAAGTGTGATCAAGTGTTTCCATCGGCCTGTTGGGGACTAATCAGTCTGATTCTGACTCTCTGCTGTCGACACCATGCGAAGAGAGAAAAGAGGGGACTGGGGTGCGGAGAGCTGCATGGGTGCGTCAGCGACGAGATGAGAACAAAACCATGTTCCAGCCATGTTAGGCCAAGTGAAGACGGCAGGAACAAAAAGTCTTGTTTAAAGTGATTAGCCATGCCTCAGTCACAGCACTTTGAAGACAGACTCAAAGCTCTCTGTGTGGAAAATACCATTTTGAGCAAATCTACATTCCCATTCTGTCTCTGCGGTTTGAAGTCATACACGTCAGACGTTATCAAATATCCATGAATATCCAATTCACAGCAAGAAATTGCATGAACAAGGAAAATACGTATATAAGAGTCTTACTGTACAGGAAGTCTACATACTTGTTTATCCAAACAAAATATCATTTATAGTGAGGTGATAATGTGTGTAAATTACTCACAAAATACGCACCTAAAATTTGAATGCATATTTCATTGCTGTGCTGTTAATACACATATAAAAACTGAGTGTGTTTGCTACAGTGAGAGCTAAAGAGTGAAAGAGAAAGCTCACAGGGAGTGGCACTGTCTATTGGACCCTAGCCAACCAGTAGGGGACAGTGTTTGAGGTGAGAAGTCCTGGGGGGAACAGAGAGAGGGAAGGCTGCCAAGACTCGCTGTTAGAAAGCTAATTAAACTATTGGCCCATTGTGAGGGAGGTGAGGGTTGAAGAATGGGCTCAAGCTCGCCCCAGGAAGCACCTCTGTAGCTTGAGAGCAGCCGCACTCACTGAGGCAAATTTTATTCCGTCATACAAACAGGCCAGCGATGGCCTTTTTCGATCAGCCGGCTCTCTCTCTCTCTCTCTCTCTGCTGATCACTGTCTCCTCTCGCCCTTCCTACAGTTTTACCGAATTAGCTTTTGCCAACAGAAAGCAATTCCAGGAATCCCTCTGCAGCTTCAACTGCTGTGCCGTGTCTTAGCTGGGATGAGTTCCTTATGTGTGCGGAAGACGTTAAAAGGGAAAACACAATGCACCACCACACAATAAATTCTGCATGAAAATTGGTGGCGATGCTTTCAGTGCACTGACAAACAGCAGTGCTGTCTGTAGCAGGCATCTGTGTTTTTATACTCTGGTTTATTGGACTATGAAAATGGGGGCGTCCACCACAAACTCTGAATGATGACAGCCGCTGTCTTGCTTTGAAGAAGTGACACAAGAGGCTGGAGAATAAATTATTTGATGACTTGGCCACTTCTTTTATTTATTTTGCAAAATAGTATTGAAATATATGTACTAGGCATTGAAATACTGTTACTTCTAAACTTTAAACAGTTACAACTGTCAAGAGAAAATTCGTCAGGTAGGACCTCAGCACATTTGTCAGACCTTTTTGCAGAACATCATATTTATCATGAAAATACAGAGAATGGCCCCTCTGGGCTCTGTACAGCGTTGGTCCCTTAACACTTCACTTCTCTGAGAAATCCTGTAATTCTGCTTCTGAAGACAACTTAGCAGATCCAAGAAAATTTCTAAGAAATCTGCAGAATAAGGACATTCTGCTGGAAGATGTAAAGGGCCGCCACTGGAAGATGTTGAGCAAGGTGTTCATTTGTTATATATGGCTGCTGGCCAGGAGCATAAGGGCCATGCACATTAATGTAGACTCTGACTGCACATCCAAATTCCTTAAAACAAACATTCTTCTGACTGTTATAGTGAAAGTGGTCTAACACTATGCATGACTCCTGAATGAAAAATAAAGACATTACTTGTGGTTTATTACTGACTGATATTTAAACTTCAAACTCAAACTCTCTGATCAGCAGTCTGTGTTAATGTTACACCCTGAACATTAACAAAGCCAACATAAGAGCATGCAAAGCCTTCAGATATCTGCGCCCCGCTATGCCCCGCTATGCCCCGCTATGCCCCGCTATGCCCCGCTGTGCCCCGCTGCGCCTCAGTTGCGATTCTGCCCCAGTTGGTCAGCCTTGCTGATGGAAGACCCTACAGGCTACTTCTATCTCCTCCTCACATATTCAGCCACAGTTGTGAGACCCACCCATGCAGGGGAAACTAGGGGTTACAGCTCAAACTCACTGAGAATTGAGAGGAGAGACTGAGAGGGTTACAGCTGTAGAGCAATTTGACTTCGACACTGAGACAAGATTTTATGTTTTATCAGTTCTGGACTTCGATTTAACATGCCATGATACAAAAGACCAGCTTAAGCTATGCATATGAGACTTTACTTATCAATTTATCTGTATGTATCTATTTTTCATTTTACTGCTTAAATTCATCTAAGATGACCTAATTCTAAAGTACTTAGTATTCTCTTCTGAGCGTCGACAACCATAGACATCAAACACCAAAGGAAATGCCCGCAATCAAATATGTAGCATATTGAATGATCAAAATCACAAAAATATGACTGGTATTCTATTTATCTTCTAAATCCAATCATGTCAAATTACACTTGTTTTGCATATACTAAAACAAAATGTTGCATTGTTGTATGTGTAATGACTTGCAACTGACCAAAATATGCCATTTTGTTCCCAAAATGTAAATTTCAAAAGCCAACAGTGTTTTAGTGAGTAAAAAGGAATCAGAACTCCCTTTGCCACGGCTTAAAAGAGGGATCATTTTCCACAGGCCATAAATGCACCTCAAATACATTTTCATGGTGGCATGTTGTGAAAGGTTTTAGCTGCTTTCAAAGACCAATGTGATTTAGTAAAAGGTCAGAAAATAATCCAATCCTTTCATGAGGTGTCTACTTGCAGCTTTTTTATTTTTTTATTCTTTTATTAGCACTGCACTTTTGTGTAATAATATCTTCCATGAAGGTGCAAACTTGCCTCCGTAAACGTCTCAAAAGGGGAAATTAATTGTCGAAAGCGAGGAAACATTTTTACTGTGTAATCCTTCTGTGTGGAAGTTTTTAATTTGCCTTAAAATACAGTCATGCAATTTGTGGACAATTCTGCACAATCAAAAACTATACTTTTAGAGATGAGTTTTAGAGCATAACTACATACTGACATCAACTCCTAGCAATCTTCACTATGGGGCTTTTACAACCTCATTACATAGCCAAAGTAAAACGAGTTATGGGTCTTAACAGGGATCAAGTAGTTTTAGACCTCTGTCTGAGAAGATTAAAGGTGTAAATACCAGGGGACACCTGGCACTAGACTGGAAAAGCTGGCTGAGCAGCTTTTTATGAAGCTTCTTTCTCTAATATCCTCCTTCCATCATCCGATTGTTTTCTATATAGCTGGAGAGTCCCTGCTGGTGCACTTCACATTTTCTCAGCATGCATCTGTCTAGCTTATGCTCAGGAAGATGTTCAGAAAGATCCATTTGTCTTCTAATTATAAAATCTAATTACGTTGAAATTGGACAGCTATTGTTACGTCTGGCAAGTTCTATGAAATTGCAATTTCACTCTGAATGCAGGTGTTGATGGAATGCGTATCTTTGATAAACACAGGAATCATTCATAGAGTTGTGTTGCACAATTTTAATTGTTTATGTCCTGTGTGCACATGCATCTCAATCCTCTATTATTCCAATGGTGTGTGTGTGTGTGTGTGTGTGTGTGTGTGTGTAGTCTGTAGTCTGAGGACATACAATTGTTGTCATTAATGGCATATCAATATACATAATTCAACCATCCCATTGCAATATATTTCAATTGAAAGTTAAAAAAGGTTTGAGCAGAAACTGATAAATATCTTTATGGTCTAATTATCAGAACCAACGCTTAAAGAAAAAAAGTAAAGTCCAATAACTTTCCAAGGGTTATCTCTTACGGTTAATTGCTCTAGTGACTCATGTTGCATGTCTTGTAGTGCATGTCTTAACGTCACATTAATTTGCTTCAACATATACACAACGCTTGAAGATGAACCTAGAGATGAACCCTGGCACGGTAGCTGAAGATTCAAAGCACATCACTAAAAATACCTTCACTGTGGTAGTCATGAAAACAAAAGGACTTCAGAATCTTCTTCTAACAAGCTTTATTGAGGTGACAACTGCTCAGATTGGTGAAAACAAGCACCAATTGGATCTCTCCAGCTGCCATCGTGAACAATGTGAGCCCCCATTTGTTCTACCGCTGCGCACAGAAGGATGCACACTGATAGGATCCGAATGTGACGTCTTGGGACTGAGATGTTTCCATCATGATGTCCTCTGACAACATAATTATGCACTGTATCTCACTTCGCACAGCTTGCCAAACCACATCAGCTGCAGCTCAGGGTCCAGCATCCCAGAAGCAGAAGTGGAGCTGAGGGAGGGAGCGGACGGATGAGGGGAGGGGGGGGGATGAAGCTCGAAGCCTGAAGCTAAGCAAATGGAATGCAAAGGCAGTAGATTGGAGACCAGACACAGAGGAGGCTGAATAGGGATGTCGGAGGAGCGCCAGTGGTCTTTCACTTTGCATCAACGTCAGATTAAGGGTACTGGCAAGAAGAGCAGGGGCTAAGGCACTGAGGGGCAAGAGTGGCAAAAAAGTGTGGGGAGCAAGAGAGGAGAGTGTTAATCCTGAAGCCTGCTCTGCCACTGCACATAACTGGAAGGCCATTTTAAAGGACTGGAAACATGATGAAAGATGATGAAGAGAAAGCCGCCCCCACAAGAGAGGGTTAGTCCTGTACTGAAAGCCACAATAATAAAGTGGCATTATGTTTGTTAATGACAAACTACGTTAAGTTAAAGCAGATGTTAAATATTCAGCAATAGATTAAAAAAACAAGAGGATGCTTGATTCCTGCTGTGCAATTAAAACAAAGAGGTGTACTCTAGGTGTACATCTCTTTGAGATGTTTTGTATGTTTATCCACTGTGTATGCTGCTGCACATAAGCAGTGAAATAGGGATATACCTTTTTAATAAAAAAAAATAAACTATTTCTTTAATGTGAGGATTAGAGTCCTCCAAATTAAAGGGTGACTGTGTAACTCATTCATAACATAAAACGCATCCTTAGTCTCTCCTTCCTCTTGCCAGACAAAAGTCTAAATTCCCCTGACAGATACTAGAAGTCTAAAACTACAAAAAACGAAAGCAATAATAATGAGAATGTTTTTTTAAAAGAGCAATAAAAAGACATATGAACAGTCAAAATGTACAATTAAATTTTCTGCTGTCACCACTCACAAGAGTGTCAAATATTTCCCTGTTCGCAAACGCATTTAATCATGTTCTTTCATGCTGCATTTTGTCAAGAAAATTGTCTTTCTGTCTTCCATGAAACGTTCTGTCTTTACCGAATGGCTAAATATTGGGGAGGTAATATCCACGATATAAGAGTGTAATAGTATAGAGAATGGGACACTCTCCCCTGGATAATCAGGTGCCTCCCACTGTACTAAACTTTTCAGTTATGTTCCTCTGGAATTTCTGAAACGTTCACAGAATCACAGACAAAAGCAAGTAGACTCTACAAAGCCAAATGAAACATAATATCACGCTAATCTTGAAAAATGGTACATCGCATTTACTACTTTATCCGTCTCTGACGAGACAGCTGGGTTTTGCCACCCCAAAGAGCAAATTATCCCCCATGATCCATTTGGCCACATCCCCGAGGTCATTGTTGTGTGAGTGCAGGTGGCCCATCAGTCCTGCCGCAGCCAATAGGGGATGCTAGGTAAAAGGGGTGGGGACTCAAAAGTGGCTCCTTATATCTCCACCTCCATTAATCACACTTTGCACGCTCGCGGCCCACCGAGCAGTGTGACAGTGACAGCACTGAGAATGATTAATACTTAATGCAGCGTTTAAGAGAATGATTTATGCCATCTGTTAGTGGATGACAAGCTGCAGAAGTTGGCTTCACCACTCACACACACTTGTCAGCAAGGATTAGGAGAATGATACATAACTTAATCTCAGGAGCAGCAGGTCACCTCCAAAATTAGGCAGATTTTAGACCATGAACACAAGGGGGTGTGAGGGGAGGATATGTGCATAACCTCAGCATCAAATTAATTGGGGCTGGCCGGGAATCCATCCATTTTCTGCCACTTATCCAGTTGGGGAGAATGGTATTGGGGTTACGGTTGTCCATGTCTTCCAGCCCTTACTGGGAGATCCCGAGGTGCTCCCAGAACCAGATGGGTCGAGCCCAGGGTCTCCCGTCATACGTGTCTTGAAAACATCAGCATCCTAATCTGATGCCTAAACCATGCCAACCACCTGTGACACCTTTCAATGAGAAGGAGCAGTGTTTCTACTCCTTCTGAATGTCCAGGCTCCTCACCTGATCTGTAAGGAAAATAACTTCAGCATTTTCTATCCATGATCTAGAGCTGTATTTAGACTCGACAAAAAAGGTTAACAGCGGTCATGCCACAAATACCTAAAGTGTGGGTTTTGACAGTTGAGCAATGAATTTCGCCCATTGATATCACCACGCTACATGCGTGGGCTACATAGCTACTTAGCACTTAATGCAGAACAATAAATTCAGCTTCATTGTTTCTCAAAGCTTGTGAACAGATGGGTAAAGTCTAGGACATAGCAGCTCTTTCTTCCACAACAGTCCGGTACAACGGTAACATCGCTGCATTTCAGTGGAGATCCCAAAAATGTTGGGTGTGAATATTTAATTGAATGTAAATACCATACAGCTTCAATTCCCAAATTAAAGCTACTAAAGGGGACGTAAAAGAAAAAAACTGGATGTTAAGGCTTTATTAAAAGGCTAAATACTCTAAACTCTATTTCACTGTTACAAACAAGTATCATCTAATCTCAAGATTTTATTGCAAATGAGCAGCATTATCTCTGCCTGCCTTCCCTCACTCCCTTCCCTCTGTAATATTTGCATATTCAAACAAACTGTCAAAGCTCCAAAACAAACAATTTGTTATCCACCAGAGTTTGCATGGTTAAAAATACTCTGCTTCTAATCTGCATAAAAAGTCAGTCTTTCGTCAGAGATTACTGGCATTCCCTCCTCTCCTTCTCTGTTCTTCACAGAGCTATCAGATGACAAGGTGAACACAAGGGTAATCAGTTTGGTCACTGCTTTAAATCTTTCTATTCTGGAAGGTTACACTTGTTTCTAGTTTGATGTTCCTGCTGAGAGTTAATCGTCAAAATCAGTCCTTCAGCAACACTCCGATCTTTACGTCCACCAATAAACAACCTGTCCAAAACTTCACTTCAGATTAACATTAACACTGCGCTTTCATAAAAATAAAAAAAATCAGCCACTGTTTCATAATCAAGATTGAAAAGAACACCCGAACACGCATTACTGTATTGAAATGTGGAGAAAATGTGTCCTTGTGTATCACTATTCAACCAGAACCCTTTAGGGACGAGAGGGGATGTTTGTCAGTTACAGGCGAGCAATGGCTTGCCTATCAGCAGGGTGGTTCAACTGCAATGGTGTCCAAGAACGTGGGAGCAAAATGTGGAAGAGAAAAGCTTTAAGCTTTGATAAAAATGCACAAAACAATCCGACATGAAACAAAAAGATCCAACACAAATTTAAAAAACTTTTCATATATATTATCCAGAGCTTTTGCTTTTACAATTCTCCAACAAATGACTGTTTTCAAATGAAAGATACAAAATGCGAATTGAGGTGTTTAATAAGCCAAAAAACAGTGTGATTTGTTGGAACAAGATTCTTTATCCAATTAATTTAGAGTCTTAAAATTGCTACCATGTGTACCTAAGGTTGTTAGCCAGAATGTGGAGCTGTCTAAATTTAAATACATGACAACTATTTATAAGTGTAAAAGACTTATTTTCCCTTGACCTATTTAACTTTGCCTTCGGTTGCACCTTTGCTCTTGCTGGTGCGAGTGCCTCCTGTCTCTCTACAAATAGAAGAGAACATGAAAAAAAAAATAACAAGGTACTTAAAGCAGTGAGTCGTAAGATTTTTATGAGAGAAAATTGCACCACAGGAATAAACAGCAGGATTCGTTTTATGCAAGCAGAGAAATGTCAAACAATAGTAACCTCGGATGTCTAATTTTTCCAATCACAAGCAATAGTCATGTCTCATTAGCGTCCAATCACATGCTAAAGTTTTTTTTTCTAGCTAAAGGAGTAGACTGAGACCTCATCAAAGTATATCTGCAGACAGCTGCTGCTTCACCTTTGGCATATGTGATGTGTCTTCCTATATGAACTCTAATGATGTGAGTGCTGTAAAACAATGAAGCACAGTAGTCTGAGGCAAGCTCACTCATACACATACTCGTGATTGATTGATCGATTGATTGATTGATACACAGCGGTAAATCAAAGAGTGGGGTGCCTTTTCAATCACAGCCAAAGTCTTTGAACATAAATAACAGCTACCATCTTGCCTGTGGCAGTTTTAGCTCACAATAAACGCAGGCACTTGGCAGTCTGTTTGTAAGGGAGACAGAATTCCTCACAAATGTAAATTTATGTACACCCAGTTGACACTTTCCACTCTTGATTGGTTTGTATATTGCCTCCTTTTCCTTCCTACCATTTATCAGAGGTGATTAGCATTATTTCCAGGCCGAGTCGGGCAATGAAGGAGGAACAGGGTCTTGAAAGCGCCACTAACCCTGACTAGTACCCTGCCATCCACAGATAGCCAACAAGTAATCCCCGTCTTCTGTTGACAACAAAGAGCCACTGCAGCCATTCAACTGAGACCTGAGGCCATCACAGGCCTGCAGAGGTACAGTAATAACAACTCCGCTAACTGCATAGGAGCTTTCTCCAGAGGCAATTAGGGCTGGAGAGCTTGTCTGTTCTTTTCTAGTCTGTAATTTTAGCAATAGCTATCAAAATTACAGAGCCCTGGATAAATTACTGCAGAACTCAACAGCGATTTAGTCGTGCTTTTGAGTAAAAAAAATAAAAATAATAATAACAGCCACATTTACAGCATAATTTCAGGTTTTTGTCCCTGCATTAAGCTCTGTTCTACTTTGAGCGAGGAATTCATGCACACCATCTTGAGAGCAATATCTCACCATTAAAGAAGATGACAGTCTGCCAATTCGACCATTAATGGATCCATCAGTTCTGAAAACACAGCCAAAGAAATTACTTCCAAACACTTCTAATAACTCCGGATTGATTTATATATATTTTGACAATGCTTTTCGGGAGGTTTGCCAGTCCTCTAAGCATGAAAGAGAAAATTAATGAAAAGCAATCACTTTTGGACTGCATCTTTTAAAAGAAGGCATTCAAGCACAACTTAAAAAAATATCCATAGATAAAGCTTGATAAACATGTTTTGTGTTGTTTATTTTCAAGCCTATTTAGCTTCGGGAGGCTTTGCTACTGTGCCCATCATGTGGCTGAGAGAGAATCTTAGATTGGACTACCAAACTGAGCCAGGGACAGACAGTATGATGATTGTGAGACCTCTACTTATGGCTAATGAGAACCAAAATATAATATAAAAATAATTAATGGGCAACAGTTTTGTATAATTATTTGCATTCTAAATGAAACCATTATCATGTCAAAAGACTTCCAGAGTCCCTTTAACATGTTGAAATCTTTTATGTATCACAAATAAAAATTGATTCACAGTTTGCATTGAGTCGAGTCTCACTTCATTGCCTTAAACTGGGTCATCATATCTCCAGGCACAATTACAGCCAAAACCTCAGCGAGACAAATTTGCTGTCAGTCTGCGTGCCACTTTTATGTATGAACAGTGAGCTGTCAGCAGAACGGGCGGAGATAAAAAACCGAGAGAGGGTGGAGAGGAAGCGTTGTGGATCATGCAGCAGTCCTAACAGGTCGATCAGAGACAAACGTATGTCTAATAAGCCAATGATGAACCCAGAGTGGTCCCTCTTGTGGAGGGCCAGGCTTGCTTCTTACAAATGTGTTATTGACTTCACACAAGCAGCCAGTCATAGAAACACACTCTGTATCTGAGAGGAAGGATGAGTGTGAGAGATGAGACATGAGAGACTGCTGCAGCGGGTTAAAGTATCGATCATACAACCCTGTTTATACCCTCCAGCTAATGACGAGCAGGACATAATTGACACGCAACAGCTTGAGCATTGGAGGAATCATTAGAACAATTCACGCTGCGCACTGTATGGACAAGTTTCAGAGATTTGTTTGAGGGAAATTCGTATTAACCTAAAATGCATTTAGAAACAGTACAATGTTTTACAAAATGGAAAATCAATTGTCATAACAGCCCAGTTGAGCCACTCTTCTTTTCTGCTTGCATTTGCCGAATACAGGATGTTGCTACTTTCGAAAAAGCCAACACAAAGAAGAGGGGCTGCAACTCACAAATATTTTCAAAATTGATTAGTGCCAAAGGTCAAATGTCTTGTTATGTCCGACCAACAGTCCTAAGCCCAAAAGATGCTTAATTTACTATAATGTAAGACAAGGAAACAAATTATTGTTATAGGCTTTAAAAATGACATTAGACGACTATAAAAATTGTTGCAAATTAATTAATCGTTTGAGCCCTGATGGACAGACAGATCTTTGTCACTAAAACAACTCCTTCATGAATTTAGATTACACTGATTTAATGGTAAGTGCTGTAGTAGTGTATTTATGTATACTTAAATAAGTTAAAGATAATGAAGACAAAATTGCTTCCAGACAGATTAATGTGTTGGCTGCAAATAGAATTGTAAAGTGCCCTACCCTGTATAGTGCTTCCTAAAGGGGTATCATGAACCACCAACAATAAGTCAGGACCACATTAAAGCCACTTCATCTGCAGTTATTCATCAAAGTGATTCAGTAATATTAACTACTGCTATGAAGTTGCATGCCGTGCATTATGGATATGATTTATAGAGCAGTGAGGCTGAATTACAGGCACATGCCACAGAATCCAGCGAGTCAGAATGCAGTGGGGCCAGCTGCACTTCACCTGTGGGTGTTTGTGTGTGTGCACATAATGCTGTATTGGTCTAAATAAGCAGGAAAGGTACAACTTGTCATTCGTCTTTGTTATTCATTTCTTCCTCCCAGATAATTTAGTTCAACATCACTGCCTTGAATGTGTACTTAAGTCTCTTTGATTAACTAAATAAATAAATAGCTGCTGTGTTTGCATCGACTGGATAATGAAATTAATTTACAGTACTGCTTGGTAAACACTCTTTTTGTATTTTGTTGTTTTTTAGCTAATAGAGAGACACACTCATTAGCACATTATACTAATATATATACTGATATTATTATACCATTATATATATATATAATTATACTATATTCCTAGTATATACTAATACATGCTATAACTACAGGGTTAGCTGCAGTTTCATTTAAAGCTGCACTAATCAATATTTTTACATAAAACCTACAATAACTGTGTTCACCAGCTAGTCGCTACCTTTGCCTACTTTTTAGCATCTTTTAAGCCATAGTTTTGGTTTTAGTCTATTTCAGCCACAGCAGGCAGCGTTTTTCAGTGAAAAAGCTCTAAAAAGCACCAAATAGCAGAAATACTAAATTAGCAAATAGCTACTAACCATAGTAAAGCATTTATCAGCTAAAGAGCCTAAATTAATTAGAGAAGATATTTCCCTCGGGACTTGGTGTAGACCCAAACAGAGCTAAAAGGAGAGTGCATATATTCATGAGGTGGCCAGAAATACGACTA
Organism: Nannoperca obscura; assembly: GCA_036024295.1. Classification (NCBI taxonomy): domain Eukaryota; kingdom Metazoa; phylum Chordata; class Actinopteri; order Centrarchiformes; family Percichthyidae; genus Nannoperca; species Nannoperca obscura. The sequence goes on along the minus strand of JAVQJL010082787.1, from coordinate 16,982 downwards.
CAAATGAAGCCAGTGTTGCTCTGCGTCTGCTGGATGTAAATAAGATACTGTTTGCTAACAAGTTCGCAATATGATCTTTATATATCACTGTTGTTTTTAGAGCATGTTGCACTGCCACAAAAGTGACCGAAAAAATAAAACAAATGCTTTTTTTTAGACCTTCTGAAAGCTTCACACAACTGTGATTCCACACAGCTATTGCTGCCCTCGTGTCTTGTCATTATTTTTTATCCACACATGCACCTTATACATTACCTGTATATTTGTGTTCATCTGTCTGTTTGCATGCAGTAAATATATAGAGATATGAGCTTGCTTCCATGTTGTGTGGTGTTGCAGGATTGAGGTGGAGCTTTTGATAAATGTCCTGTTTGGTGCTGACGAAGCAGGTCCTAGACAACTCTACGGTCCCAGGGGCGGGAGGCTAATCACAGTGGTTTCTCTGGAGCCCTTCTGCCTCTGAATGACAAACAACTGTAACCCCAACTCAGAAGAAGAAAAACACACACACACACACACACCCTCTCATGAAGCATTTTATTTCTACTGGCCCAAATGTTAATGTTTGTGTTAAGTCACATCAAATTTGTCTGCAAAGACCTTTAACAAACAGGTTTATCACATGGTGGGGGGAGAAAGAAATGGGAAGAGAACAAACAAACAAAACAGAATCACAGGTCACTTTGATTATTCGCTGCGGTCACGACACATCCTTACAGTTGGTAATAAATTCACTTAGGGGTTCAAAAGCATCTGAATGGCTTGGAGAAAAATTATGGAATGTTTTCAGCTTTTTATTACGTGGAGTTTAATTACCTACAACTGCCAGAATAATTAATGTATATGGAACACGTCGTTTAGCCCATTGTGAAGCATTTTGAGAGTTTTCCACGCTTATCCTCTTGACAATATTTGTATTTGTGATCAGTGCTGATACTGTGTGTAGACACAGTTCGGTTAAACAAAGCATTAATTATGTAAACTCAACAAGAGCAAAGCTGGTTCCCCTGGCCTCTGTTTTCCTCTCTCCCTCCCTCTTATTCCCTTTCTCTACATCCATCCCTCCATCCCGCCTATCACAAACACACACTCAGAAACACACAAAGTGCAGTGAAGCAGAACGCATCTGGCTACACTGCCCGTCAATCTGACGCTGCTGTGTGGCCTTGCTGCGGGCAACACCGGCTCTGCCCGGTCTTGCTGCTGGTGTTGATTTGAGGCTTCACACAGGACAGCATGAGATCCCACAGAGCAGGGGCTGGAAATAGCCTTTACGAGGAGAGGGTGAGACAGAGAGAAACGGAAAGGGAAGGAGAAGAAGGAAAGACAGCGGGACAGAATGGAAGGAGTGAAGGAGTGAAGGGAAAGAAAAACTGTGGGAGAGACCGAGCGAGACGAGAGGGGGATCTGGAAAATGTGCTTGTGCCCACCAAGCACCTCTTCCTCAGCTCCAGCAGCAATAAACACATGCATATGAAAAGCGCTGGTTGTGGTTCTTGCTGCGAGAGTCCCGAAAACTCGTTTGAAGCGTGGCGCTGAAAAATGAAACATTTTCAACTCCTAGCTCTGGGCCGTGGGCGCTAAAGACATGCAAAGTTCTCGCCACTGCCAAGAACATGCCATGGCACATCTGAAAATAATGTGAAAAAAGGAGGCGGCCGTGTAAATGCAGGCCCCCTGTGAACACAGAGCCTAAGGGTGTATGGGGGGTGTTGGAGGGGTGGAAGGGTGTCAAATGAATGGATCAGGTCGATCGAGATGTGAATGGAGCAAAAGAAAGTATGACAAACGGAGCCAAAGCTTGACGAGGCATAATAGCATTACCACCTCTTCTAACCCCCCGTTCCCCTTCCTCCTCTATATAAGAAAGACTTTTGCTGAGCACGCCGAAGTGAGAGGAGAGTTAAAAGAAGCTATGAGACCTAGTGGAGAATGCACAACGCAGCTGGGAAACCACTGGCAAATGCCAAAGGAGCACTCCATGATATCTTCATACTAATCCTGCCCCTTCAGGCACAAACTGAATGCACCACTCTGCTTGAGCACAAATGATGCTACACCATCGCTGGGATGGAGGCTTTCTTTCCAACTGCAATGTGTGCGTAAAAGACAGAAGTATATGTACATGTCTATGTGTGTACTGGTGGGTTTTAAGATACCGTAAATAAATACTGATTCCTGACCTATTGATTATTTTCATTTTCACAATGAACACATTCATGCCTTTTCACCAGGTTTTATGATATCTATCTATGATACTGGTCACTGTTTGCCCTTTTTCTTTTTTTGTATGTGTTTTGTTGAGTTTGTACGTCTTTGTCTGGAAATACAGTCATATATGGCATTGGTTGATGCTATACTTGTCTCTATATAAAATAAGCAATAACTAAAATAAGAAAATCTCCTACTCCTATAAAATAGTGAAAAACACCCATCACCACCAGCACCAGGGACATCATCACAGTACTTGTTTTGTCTGATGTTATACAAGTATAGTTATAGTTTTTTTAAAAGACAACCAGACACTTTCCACATTTGAAAAGGCATTGTTAACAAACATTTGGTATTACAGCTTGATAAATTACTTCAAATCCAAACTGTTCACTCATTTTCTGTCAAGTGACGTATCAATTCATCAACTAATCATTTCAACACTAAGAAAATACCTGAAAAATCAAGATACTTCACCACATCGATGCAAACGTCCTGTAAATCCAATATTGACGTAAATATAGAGATAATAAAGAGTTAGTGTGGCTAAGTCAGTTGTCTCAGAGTGTACAGGAGAACACATATCCCTGCCCTGCTCTGCTACCATCACCCAAATCAAATCCTGATCACATGACCAGTAGTTATTTTTCGTGATGTAGATCGTTTTATCAAAGGCCAAAGAGAGAGGGCACTATTTCTCCACACAGGTAGGCGAGCCCTGACAAGGGTGCACAGAAAACAGGAAGCTCTCCAGCCTGCATACCGCTAAAGGCCAAAACAATGTGACTACAGAGGCTGCTGAGATAATAACATAGCATGTTGTGTTATGAGCTTTCATTTAGATATAACCACTAATGATCTACCTGAGCCACTGCCTTTGTCTGGGTTTGTTGGTGCCTGGTGGCTCTACTGTAAACCCCTGCCACACACAGTGCCATGATAATGATAAAGATGACTGGAAGATTTCTAAAGCTGTAATTTTCCGCAAATTATAATCTGCACTAGTAAACATATACGTGTCCACTTGCGCGTTCACCCTGCAGCGTCAAAATCTGTTGCTGCTATCTTTGCTGAGCAGTGACAGAGGAAGGGAAAATTATCCCCAAAGCACTCTTCCAGCAATCATTTCCAGGACAACCTCATTTTCATGAGCGTCCTGTTTTAAAGCCATTGGTTGCAGTCAGCTCAGTTTTCCTCATTTCCTGAAAACACTTTATCAAAGCGGCAGCTCAGCAAAATCCCACTGAATCTGGCCTGTCGGCTTGAGACTGACAACAACAGGGCGCCTGTCGGCAGGACATGTGAGAGGCTGCGTTTTCTTTCCCTCGTTCCCTCCTCTCATCTCCATGTGTCTGCATTTCTCCAGCTTCACCCGCACGCCCTCGCACTTCTTCACCTTGACCAGGATACATGACAAGGGAGCTGACAAGCCCAAGCATGTGTGTGTGTGTGTGTGTGTGTGTGTGTGTGTGTGTGTGTGTGTGTGTGTGTGTTTTCTGAAGCGTTTGTAGGTCAGAAAAAAATTGCCTCAGTGGGAGTCTGACAGAGGGCTTAGGAATACTTTTTAGTCTGGACTGGCAGTAAAGCCTTGCTTATGAATGTTATATTATAGCAGTGTGTGCGGAGAATACAGAAATCACTGAGCAAATTGTTCTGTTTCAACAGGTGAGTGCAGACACAAAGCTATAACAATGCATTACGGGATAAGAGGCAAGACTGTTCATGAAAGTGGCCTTCACGACAACTCCCTCAAGAGATTTAAAGTGCTTAATCTGAAGCACGCAGCTTTATGCGGAAGGCTTAGGCAGTTATAATCTTACAGGCCCGAGGAAAGTCAATTCCTGTATTTTCTGGTCAATAAAGTCTCAGGGAATGAAAGGGACAGGACTGCAAAAATGGCCATGAAGATATGTGATTGTTTCAATGAACTGCTTCCTGTGAATGATACGAATTTATCTTGTTAATTATATTGCCAAGGCAGCACCTTAGGGGAGCACAGAGCACTAACATATCTGTAAACATACGCCAATCCCATCACCTAATGTGTGACAAAAGAGTCAAGAGATGCTGTGGATCAATTCAGGTTAAAAGAGGTTAATATTGTTTGCCCTCTGAGTAATGAAAGGGGCAAGTATGTGACTTTTCATGACTGCACATTTCTGTGCATAATATGTATTAAAGACATGTTGCAGATAGAATCTTAGTGGAAACTTTGTGGTAACAAGGCAGAAATGTTGAAACAAAAAAAAGACAGGGGTAAGACACTGGGTAATGAATGGGCCTGAAATGCTGCTAAATGTGTGTATGAGTTTAAGCAAGAGTGTGACTTCCATCAACCAAATCATAGAAAGGAGTTTCTAGACTGGTACCTGCTCATTACCTGAAGATGAGTCACTTTGTAAATTATAGAGCGGCCAAATGTACCAGGTGTATCAATTGACCCTCCCTCTCTCCCTCCCTCCATTGCACACAGCCATCCACACATGAAAACACACACACACACACACACACACATACACGCGCCACTACTTCTAAAATAAGATGCACAGATTTTAGTTCCAGGTGTGACATTTGCACTCTGCACCACTGTCACCATCGAGATTTGGTTAGTATAATCAAGTTAATCTGTACAGCGGGAACTGGCTAATGAAGTTACCTTCTCCCATTGCCCCAGGCTGGGAAATTATGTCTCTGTCGGGGGCCTTTAACCTCCACATGCGTGCGTGTTTCCCTCGCAGCCCCCGGAAACACACACCTTCACACACCAGCTTAATGAGTGCCTGGGGAGGCAGGCAGAGACACATACTGAAAGACAGGTCTGCTTTGAGTTCGTGCTCACCCTGCCTAGAATACTGAACCCTTCAGAGGAACACTGAGCAAACTGTAGATCCCCAAAAAGCCCTCAGGCTGAGAGGACAAGGACAAAGATGGAGAGGCAACACGGTGCCGAGTGAAAAATGCATAGGGAATGATGGAGGAGTAAAGACGGAGAAATTAAGAGCAGAGAAGCACCTTGACGTGTCTTTTAAAAAGCTCAGTGACATCTACTTTTGCTTCATGTTCAGTTTATCACTTGAATCACAGCATCAGCTCAACACGGGGGATTATTTGAGAGTATGTCGTGGCTATTTAAGATTAAACGCCTGACAATTTAACAAAACATGTTGTGTACGGCATGTTACACGCTTGAGACATTATATGCAAGAGCTTTTAGCTGATTTTTAAAAAAATAAAAAAACATTTGGGTTGTCCCATGTTGATTCTCAGGATCTAAGCCAATAAAGGTATTTTTCTGTTTATCAGTATCAACCACATACAAAGCCCACAACAAAATTTGATCATCAAGACATCCCTAAAAAAGAAGAGTCACACATGCATCACAGTGACTAAACATGGCTGAAGAACAACAGCAGCAACAGCTGTGAGGAAGCAGATGCTTTCCATGTTTGTCTTTCGGTAATTCAGACTCAACACTTTCTGCAGCTGCTTCACAAAAAAAGCCTTCAAGAAAAACAAACAGATGTCGACTGATTACTGTGAAGCAAAAAGTGTTGAGCTACACTCACTAAAATGAGTTTAAATAGTGGGCTAAATCTAACTTTTGGACAGTTTTTGTTGTTTCTCCCCCTGCTTTAGCTTCATGTTTGGCCAAGGAAAACCAGGTAAAGACATTATACAAAATATGTATCTAAAGCAGGGGTCTATCTATCTATCTGGCTAACGATTATCCTGCTCTTTAATTCATCATTCTCCCAGAGTGTATGTATCATTGCAAAAAAAGAAAAATCTTTCTACCCAAGAAAGAGGGGAAAGGGAGGAAAAGCAGACGGACGGACAGAGCAATCTTAAATCCTTCAGCAGGAGTTTGTGGCGCCACAGTGACTCACTGGACTGGGATAAATCCTCAGTTCCATGGCCTAAGCACTGAATGAGCCCGTTCCCCCAGGAGCACATGTGCCTAACCAAGCCAACAGACAACCAGTGAAGCGAGGAACCCTCCTCTGAGAGGTAAAACCTAGTTAATGCATCTGCCATAATGACAGTCTGAGCCACCATTGCATCTCCCCTAAAACCACTACTGAATCCCAATCAAAAGTTGCTTTCACTGACACATAGAGGCTCACAGAATCAGACACTCGCTCCTTATCCTGCCTCAGAAAAAGGAATAAAGAAGTCAAGTTGTCTGGGAGGGGTGTTTCTCCTTTGCCTTTCCAGTCAGGAGTGAATAAAGCCAAGTTAGCCAGACAAACACATTCCTGTCTGCCTCTTGTTCTGGCAGCTCTACCTCAGACGTGACTGAGTTAGTCCTCCATGCTGTGCAGTCCCTCTGATGGGATTAGCTCTTAAAGACTGTGGAAAACAATTCCCTGTTCCCTCTCAACAAGGTCAACACAAAGCGTTGCTGTGTCACGTCGTGCACTGATAATTCTGCCAACTATACACCTGCAGGAATGTTTTCTAATACACGCAGAGCTGATACCAGGAATAAAATCACAGCTTTATTGTAAATAAGAGTAATGCGAAGCATTAGGTGGGCCATTTGATGTAACCTTTTTGTGTTTGGATAAACCTCTGCCTATGTTGTTATTATTCACACTGGCCTGGTTCCATATCCTTTCTAAAGGGCAGCAAATAGCTTCACTTGCGGTGCTAAGGCTACAAGCATCGGGTTACCTCCGAATGCCGATCTCAATAAAAGGCTGGACTAAAAGGAAAGCAGCTATCTTACCCATTCTCTGTTTTACATGCCAAACACAGGTTATCCGTTTCAGCAGCCATGTATCCTAAAGTAGAGGAGGGCAAGGCCCCGAGGGTATCAGGCTTTTAGTTCTGCCTTAGAGCTCGCTCACTCAGTTAATGAGAACATTAATTACATTCCACAAAAATATCTCAAAAACGGTAAGAGTGTGTGTGTGTGTGTGTGTGTGTGTGTGTGTGTGTGTGTGTGTGCGTGTGCATTCACAAGAGAGATGAACAATCACGCGTGTTTCATTTCAAAGGTGCTGGTGTAAGGCGAATACGTCTGAACACTGCTAAAATGCCTCAGGGAGGTGTACTGCAAAATATTACCATTTTCTAATTAGGTTGAGACAAATTGTAAAAAGTTCGAATGTGTGAGGAAGGAAGATAAAGCAGGAAGGTGGAGTGCACACTGTGTGTAAACAAAGCTATCTGCAGTAAAGCCAATTAGCGCAGAGCAAGGGATCTCAGCATCAACAGGGTTCCATTGTCAGTTGTCTTATTGTCACATGATACCACTGCTCAGTAGAGTAATACCCATATTAACCACCACCATTCTCCTAATGCCTTTTCTCCTGTCCCCTGTGATCAGCCTAATTCCAGCCATAATCCCAGCCTAAGCTGATTCTTAATTACCCTGGCTGTCCGGACAGACAAAGACCAGGGCCGACCTATTCCGAGGTCTCTGACATACTGTGTACTCGAGCAACTCTCTAAAACACAGAATAGCTCCAAATCCTGCTTCTATGGCAAAGCCCGGCTTTTTGATCTTTGCGGCGCAATGTATTTATCATCAGAAGAATGTGTCCTAAGCACAGTATACCAATTTTTCATTAGCATTTCTACACCGTGGAGGAATAAAGCAAACAAAAGCTCCATAATAATCCACATGGCTGTGATTTATGGAAGTTCAAAATGGCCAACGGAGTTCAGCAAATATTTACATATAATCAGGTGGGAACAATCACCAATCTGCCCCTTCCCCATATAAAAACACACACCTTGCACTTGCCAGCATGCATACAAACACCCACTCAAACACCCAGAAACACACACACGCACACACAAAGAAGGGCCAAGCAATTATTGTAATCTTCTGTTTGTGGTTTTGAATTAAGCTCTTTGTTAACGACACCCCGTGGGCTCCCTGGACATTCTTGCATATTTCTGGCTTTGTGCTAATGCGAGACACACAAACAGTGCACTGCCTTCGGCTGCAGACGGTCCACACTATTTGAAAATGGCATTCAAGCTTTCTGTCCACATTAGTCTTTCCAGGCCGTTCTGAAAAAGTTCGCCATTCATATCAAAATGCCAAAAACAACAGAAAAATGCTACAATCTCCTCCATTGAGCATGTGCAGGCCCCTTGAGCCAGCAGCTTTACAGTAGATCAAATCACAATGGGGATTTCAGATTCTTTGAAAAGCTCCCTTTTGTCCTGTTCACATGAAAATGTGAGACCAGCGTTTTAAGAATCATCCATGGGAATTTCCAGTGCCAGTTTAGCATGGACAGCATGCATCCTAACAAATGCATTTTCAAACATATCCACATTAGTGTAGACATGGTGTTTGCCTGGCTGTACACGGAAACATGAAAGGCTCTTCGAGCACGGCTATGGGTCACGCTGGTACCCACTTCAATCCACCAGTAAGCCCCATCATCTCTTGGGGCAATCACCTCCCCATTCCCAGCATCCCCTTAGCTGGCAGGCCAAGTCAGGTGGCCAGCGCAGGAACAAACAAAGGTCTTTCAAACAGTTTGACGAGCTGTCTCTCAGGAACGCCGAGCAGCTTAGCAATCACCAGCCCAGGAGGACCCTGGAGGGCACTGGGAGGCTGTGAAGTGCCAGAGTGCCCTGAAGGAAGGTTTTGTCAAGGCTACCCCACCTGGCGTTCAGGTGAGAAGAAAATCACCGCTCTGGGTGTATATAAAAAAACCTAAACATCAAAGTGCATATGCAGGCATGACAAGGAAATGTGCTGTAGCTGATTCTGAGCAACACAATATTACCACGGTGATATGAAGACAAAGGGCATATATTTTCTTCGTAAGGAGCCATCTCTCTTCATTAGTCCCTGCAGAACTGACTCACACTGTCTTAATACGCTGGGCAACAAGTAGATATTCATCTCTTTGCCCTCAGGTAATTAAAGCACCTTGTCAAAAGAAATGAATAATAGACACTGTTTTCAATGAATCAGCTGTTAATGAGTAATTTGAATTGTGCATATGGAATACCATGACACGAGGGAAATGGTAAAGAGGGCCAACCCTGAACTGCTTGCCCCTGAAATGTCTTACAACGAAGCAAAGTGTAACAAGCAAGGGGGAAAGGGATGGGTTTTTTATGAAAAAGGTTTTCCCAATCCCCTGAGCAACTGCTGAAATAGTGGCATGTCAAAGTGAGGAGGATTGTGATAGGAGGTCATGTAGGATCGAAAGGAGAGTTTCAAGAGGAAGAAGACAATAAGCTGACTGTGACAAGCTGTGTTTGAGAAATCAATAGGCTCTGCTTTTTGTTCCGTCTCACTTCAACATCTGAATCAGAACACAGCGGCCAAGCCCGGCCGAGTTCTCCGACGCTTTTTACTAACATCACTTGACAAAAGCTTTTCAATATCAACTGGTGGTCAGAAGCCAGTGCACTGCTAGCATATCATAGCACGCTCCCATACTGTGCATATCCACCGTTTCAATTTACATTTAAATAAGATACAGACATAATGCCCCTGCAGTCCATGGGCTACATGCATTCTGCAATAATACTAAAAATTACAAACCTTTTATTGTATAAAAACTGACAGACTTATGTGGAGCTGTGATGAAACTGCATGCAACATTCATGTCGGTGCAATTCCAGTTTTGTTGAGTCTGATGTTTTCCCTTTAACAAAAAATTTCCTGGACATAGAAAATTCCAGATGAATTCCAGATTCCAGATTAACAGTCAATGTCACATTATTGTTAATAAGACTGTAAACTCTATAAATGGTCTATGTGCTCAACAGGTTTGGAATCAGTCTGCTGAGTGCTGCCCCACCAGTTGGCACCTGTGCTACCATAGCTGCCGTGACCCAACCCCCTAACCCACCAGCAACAGCAGCTGTCACAGCTGAGTGCCACCGCTGTGCCATGCGACTGTGCTGCACAGAAACAGAGACAAAAAGCCTTCAATTCAACTGCAAACAGGGAGGAGTAATGCAAGCTAGACGCTATATAACTGAGCAGATACGGGCATTTTTCATAAGAGCTGTTTTAGTTGGGTTCCGTGCTGCGAAGGCCTCAAATACTATGCTCTTTTAAATCAGCACAATAGACATTATCCATGCTCTGTTACACTTTAATGCTCTTCAATTTCCACTGTCCTAATAAAGTTTATGTGAACGAGTGTCAGTCTAATAAGTGTGATATACATCAGGATGATAACTGTCCGGGTTCATGGCTGGGTCTCTGAGAGGATATTTCTTTGCCCAAAGGCACTGGTCAAACCGGTTTTACCGCTTCCCCTTAGAGAGCAGGCATAGTGGCACAAAGGCAACTGGAGCCTTCATCCGTTACACCACCAGGGAGAAAAATGTCCTGAAGAGAGTGTTTTGACTTTTAGAGGAGTCAGACCGTGTCAGCGGTTCAGATTTCACTGAGGGTTTCATGTGCAGAGGACTAACTGCAGCGCAACAACAGGTCAGATCTCGACACTGCAATCCCGGCCTAATCCTGAACCCTGACTCCAGTGACTCGAGCACTCGTCGTACGCTACAGAACACACACACTGCAACAGAGGGCCTGAAGAATCTGGCTCTAACTCTGTTGACACAGGAGAAAGGTAAAGAACTGAAACACAGCCAGTGGGCTAAATATAAACTGCTCAGGAGGCTTTCTATCCTCTGGGTAGGGGATAAGGAGCAGCACTCGCAGCATCAGTCTTGCAGACCCACTTTTGCAGTCTAGAGCTCGCTACCTCAGGGAAGAAAACACCAACTAAAACGGCTGCAACTCACAGCCCTGCTGATTACTTTGTCGGATAATTACACATCTGTGTGTGTGCTCGAGCTACACGGTCTCATTCTCCTTCATATCCAGGCTATAAACACTGGCCCATCTGTGTTGAATGACACATTTTCATGTCTATTATTACTCAAGCAAAACATATGCTTTTAAGTGATAATGTGCATAATAGTCCTGTCATTTCAAACCAGTACATCAACAGGATATTTTGGAGTTTATTTGTAATACATACGGCCTTCTTATGGAAATGAGGCTCAGCCTTTCATGTTTGAGAGGATTTCTACTTTTTCCTGTCCTTTGCTCTACACAATGCTGCTAACATTGCTCTGATGCAAACCCAGCGCATACGTCATGCTCAAGTCCTGGCTGGCTGGCTAATTCCCACTCCTACATCAAACTCGCAGACCACCGGCGGGATGCCACTTTGATCAAATTTAAGTAAAATGGACTTGCCGGAGTTTGAAAGATCAATACAGCATTAATAACACCTGGCTGAGGGAGCTGAGAAGCCTGTACTCTGGCTGCTGCTGCAGAGTGGAAAGGAAGAGGCAGGCCAAGGCAGGCCACACGACTGTAAATCTCTCAGTCTTGGCATCTCTTCCATGGTGCTGGAAGGTCTCACAGTAACCCTGAAGAGCTCATAGTGGTGGCACTGCTGGCATCAGCATCGGGGCCAAGTCCCTCAGCCCTGTGGGATCTCCCTGCATGGCTAAATTTCAGCGCCTGATTTCCAGCTCTCTTCCAGCAAGGATGCTGATGTGTACACACAAAAATGAAAAAGCAACGCACACACACATTCATACTGTGTTGTCGTCAATATGCTAAAACATCTCAGAGCTCTTCGTTGGCCTGCACAATTGGCCAGCGAGACACGAGGGGGGAAGACGCAGGAGGACGGGGCTGAACGGCAGAGTCACACAGCAGGAACGAGCCTGCTTTTGGCCAGCGCCCCCCTTTCAAATGCAACTACCTGCTCTTTCTCTGCATCAGACTCCCAACCTGAACTTGACCTTTCTGAAGAGCAAACAATCCTCCACCTGAGTAGGCCACAACTCACCTTTAACAAAACAAAAACAAGTTGGGACAGATTTAGGAACAGAAACATGCAATAATTAAAGCAAGAACAACAAAATGCTTAATGAAGTAATTAATGAATTAGTCTAGCATAAAGAAATGTCTGCACACTCAAGCTACGGCGCAGACGTATCACAAGAAAACGAGAAACGAGACCAGCTCGTAGCGCTTGGCATTAAGCAAGAATTCTTCGAACGCATACAGTTGATGCATATGTTCCGTCCTCCAATCTTGTGAGATGAGTAAGCCAGTCAGGGGGTTGGCTCTCCTCCGCATGGCCCCACATTAAAATAGATCAGACACAGAAACTGGAAGAGACGCGCCGCAGAGCAGAGGACTCCTCTCACGAGTGCCCTGTTTAATCACTCGCACGAGTGCTGAGGGCAGAATGGCCGGCACACACACACACACACACACACACGAGCCCAGCAAAAGTCCTGCTGTGGCCCTAGTCGAAAACAAAACATCCTGACCATCTATCAGAATAAATCCCTCTGTTGTGTCTCAGATTCTCTCTCTGTAAAGGCTCTCCCCCTTTTTCTTCCCCTCCAGTCCCCTGCCTCCTCACTGCAAAGTTTTCCATCTGCTCTCTGAATTACTGTCCGTGATCCCGCAAAGATGGAAATCAACCAGTCTTCTCAGGAGTATGATTTAGGCCCGGTCCCTCTCGCCCCTCACCCTCCACCCACAGATGGTGGCCCGGCTCCTGCAGGGAACACTTCCACTTTGTGGATTTGCTGCAACTCTGAGGTGCAAGGCGACATTTTCTACATGACGGTTCTCGAGGAACCAACATGTAACAGCGACAAATACGCACTGTGTGATGAATAATGCCACAATAATGACACTTTGCAATTTAAAAAAAATGTAACTTCTTTAAAAGAAATGCGTTTCGTGTTAACAGCTTTGGCCATGTACTGAATAGATATGTCCTCTTTTAGGTAGAGCCTTGTCTATATCCTGTTTAATCTCCTCAGTGTTTTCCTTCTGTCGGTTTGCTGCATGCATCAATGTGTCAGTGCACCTGTTAATGTCTGTGTATCTCAGCGAGTTCTGTCTATAAAATGTCAGAAAAAATGCTCTTCAAATGTCTTGTTCTGTCTGACCACAAAGAAAAACAGCAAAACAGCAAATGTCTTTGCTAAAACAGTTACCAAGAAGATTATTTGATGATCAAAATATCGCCGCAGCTCTAATTCTCTTATGCTCAAATGTGCTGGTGGTCCTATGTTACATCTCCAAGAGCTGCCGCTGATGTTGATGCAGTGTAAACTTAGCTCTAAAGTATTATTCATTCCATGCCATGCTTTAACCAGACAGTCTGGGCTTCGCAGTCCTTTTCATCTCGATCCAAGCGTTATCTTATTCACTGAAATAGGCAAAAAGGATATTCTGCCTTAACTTTAGATCAAACAAATGAGTCGTGAGACGCGGGATAATTACGACACTCGGTTGACAACATTTCCTGCTAATAGAGAAGATGGACGGTAAGTGAACAGCCGTTCAATTCCCATAAAAGACAAAAGGAGTTAAAGTGTCATTATGGGCTGAAAAAGAAAAAGCCCACACAGAAATACACCCAGAAACTGGACTTTCATGTTCATAACCTCTTTGTATCCCGAGCAAATATGATGCAAATGGGATTTTTTCCCCCCCTCTTATAAACCTCCCTGCAGTCAGTCCAGTGCAGCAGAGAGTACAAGAGCCTCCATATTTCATAGCCTCTAATAATTCCACTTCCCCCGAACTGACAGCCTGGGCCGACCGCGGCATAAGCAAGAAAGAGTTATGGAAAATATGGATTAGATGGGTGCAAAAGGCAGGAAATCCCCAAAGGAGTGCAGCCTTAACTGTTTTTAAGCATCCGAGGTTAAGGCGTGGTCTTCACACAGCCACTGCGATAAAGGCAGAGTGTTAATCAAAGGAGACAGACAGAAGATTGTGGGAGTCAAGGCTGCATTTACGCTCCTTAATTCCTCCGCCTGTAGGACACAGCCAGGTGGAGGAGCGTGAAGGGACGCCGGACCGATGGGGATCAGTTACACAGACGAGGCAAGGCCACAAAAACTAGCACTATTAGCAGCTAATGGGGAAGGCAAAGGCGCAGATGGCGAGGCGTGCAACACTCCAGCAAACAAACTAAAAAAACACGACACCATGTACATTTTGTTTTGTTGACAGAAACTCTCACACAGCCGTAGTGAAGCATCGCTGTTCCATTCAGCTCTTTTAATTACCTGCGTGTGATTTAATCCTTCATATGTCTCAGCCCATTCCTCTTAATGATCTGCTCCATTCAGCCCTTGACAATACACATTCTGCTCGCATGGTTTTGTTCTTTTGTTGTTGGTTCTTTCAAAATGAGTTATACACACAAGTGTTATACTGAGCATTGTTCATCCCCCCCCCCCATTTTGCATGAAACAGAAGCACTGTTGGTAAGAAATACACACACGAGCAGAATGTCAATGACAAATAGCAAAATCTCCATGTGATCTCAACACAATCAGCAGTGTGAATGCTGTCAATATTACTGCCTTATACCCTCAACATAATGCATATGTCTGTGTGTGTGTGTGTGTGTGTGTGTGTGTGTGTGTGTGTGTGTGTGTGTGTGTGTGTGTGTGTGTGTGTGTGTGTGTGTGTGTGTGAGAGAGAGAGAAGGAGACTCGGCCCAAACCATTTTAGCTTTTAGACAAAATATGAACATTGATAGAATTCAGTGAATAAAAGCAGATTTTGAAATCATGAATATTAAAAAAGGTCCGTGCCATCTCTCTGATATCTGGCTGATTTCCAGGTTTGGAAAGATACTGGAACTCTAGCCCTGCAGCCTGCTGCGAAAATCAAACGGGGGAAAAGTAATTTTTTATTTCATTTTTCAATCTTTTATCCGCAAAACACATTGTGTCCATGTTACAATCCGGCCTGTTTGCCCACCGAACCTGAAAGAGGACTTTCAAGATATAAACCAACGGTTTAATATCGTGATCGTGTCATTGTCCACACCATGGAAGATTTAGAGCTGATTTGTCAGCATGAATACGTCTTCCACAGCTAGACAACCCACAAAACCAGAGGCAGGTCATCAGTAGAAAAAAAACCCATTTCAGCAGCTTTGGGAATGAATCTGTCTTTCTCCCCAAAGTATTAGGCCGCATCTTGGCATATTATAATGAGAATTTGTTTTCAAAAATCAATAAGCATTCCAATGCCTCAAACCTCATTAAGATGTAAACTTTTAAAAAGGAGTCACTCCACAACTATGCAGCCCAACGGCAGTGTGGAGCATCTCCAGGTTTTGGTCTCTGGATGTCATCCCAGATTGGTTCAGGCTGGTCGGGATTTGGGAGAGATTCCTGCTCACAAATAATGATGACATGTCCTAAAGGTCATGGGAGTGTCGTTCGTTGCGTTTTTAAGGGGAAATTGTCGCTATAAATAAACTGATATCTAACTTTGGATCACAGTGTCGTTAGGCTACCTGGCGCCTTTAAATATACTTGAGCAATAACAAAACGGCAGGAGCGGCGTAGCGCAGCGGATCGGGCTGTTTTGGGAAATGGGAGCTTTCCCCAGACGCACTCCTCCGAAATAACCAACGTTTTGGAAGGAGTCTGGCACTAAGAAAACTTAATACTTAAGTTATGAAAAAAAAAATTTAATTTCTGCTGGGAGGATTAACATTGTCCCATTACTAAGTCACGGGAAGCAGCAGTAAGCCGCAGATAAACGCAGCAACGTTTTAGGGAAAGGAGGCACAAAGTTGGCACCTTCACCAGACTCGCTCCGCTTTTGCTTTTAGTGGAGTTTCTCGCGCACGTAAAAACTTCCCAACTGCGTTTAGGAGATCGAGATGGATATGTGCCTTACCTGTTGGTCCCTCAATGCCATCGGCGTAGATCTGAACAGTCAAGATCAACAGAAAGGCGCAGGTGTTCATCGTGTAGCTGTTTTAGTCCACTTTAAATGCGCAGGATAAATCATTTCTTTCACTCCGTGAGGTCCGGGCGCGCGAGTCGAGCCGAGCCCATCTACCCCAGTTCTCACTGAGCGGAGTTTCAGAGACACTGAGGGAGACAGGGCAGAGCTAGTTCTGCAAACTGACGTCAGGGTAAACAGTTCAGGGAAGAGATTTCTTTCTCAAGCCCACTTTTCCTTCCCATCCGCCACTTCTCTGCAGACACTAAGTATGAGCCGGGCGCCTCCAAGTGGCCGAGTCCAGCAACGACAGTGTGGTGTTCAACGCCGAGCAAAGCCCCAGACTGTGTGTGTGCTCGTATACTTGTATCCTTGTGGGGACCGACGTGAGTTTTAGACGTGAAAGTGAGGACATTTCTGGAGAGGGTGGACATTTTTGCCCGTCCTTACTTCTTTAACCGGCTGCTTGAGGTTTAAAACTGGATTTCAAGGTGAAAATCTGAATTAGGTTTAGGTTACGTGGTAAGGGTTTGGTGCTGGGATTTGGGTTAGGCATGTAGATGAGATGGTTAAGGTCCAGACTAGGGACCTAAACTGGGGTTAGTTAATGCAATGTCCCTCTAAGTGACTAAAACAAGTGTGTGTTGGTGTGAGACGACAGGGACCATTTGGATTCATATTAATGACAGAATACTTAATCTTCACTGCCCAGCGGCACATGTACATGATTATTAGTCTGACAACAACAGGATGAGGAAATACTCATTATTTAAGTCAGCTACATGCCCTTGCACTGCATATACGCTTGTTTTAAAAGTAACACCTGTAATTTCTCACTTCTACATTAACAATGATGTAGTTGTTCTCTTGTTTTGAAATCATATCAGCCATCTGAGGTCTAATTAATCCAGCATGTACACTACCGTTCAAAAGTTTGGGGTCACCCAAACAATTTTGTGTTTTCCATGAAAAGTCACACTTATTCACCACCATACGTTGTGAAATGAATAGAAAATAGAGTCAAGAC
>JAVQJL010082782.1:0-11303 GCA_036024295.1 Nannoperca obscura | reverse complement strand
ATATATATATATATATATATATATATATAAACAGCAGTAAAAATCATACTCATTGTTTAAACTGTGACTTTTACACATTTCTTACCAATGAATAAAGGAGAAGACATGAAATTGCCCTTTCTATGATAGAGCATGTATATGATTTCCTCTTGTAGAATAGCACGCTGACTGTTTTCCTCCTGCTTGTTGTTTATAGGAACTCCATAAGTCTGTGGAAGTGATGGAGAGTAACGTTTTGTGTTCAATACTGGTGCTGATGTTCACTGTGCCGAGAAAGAAGGCGGCTCTTCTCTGCACGCTGGACTACACTGACCACAGCAGATGTCTTCCCACACGAGTCCACTTGGACTGTGAAGGTGGGATTTTAATGCTGCAGACGTTTGCCCAACTCAGACAGACGGCCGTGTCTGTACCAATATAATGCAGAACACAAGGAGGCGTAGACACAATGATGGAGGGTCAGACAAAACAGAGCTTCCCGTTAGCCTCTGAATATCGCTGTTGTTTCACAACAAGCACCGAGTATTAGTCTGTTGACAGGAAAGCAAGCAGCAGCAATTTGTGTAATTTTCATAGTAGTTTGTCAAGCTAAAATCTAAAATTTTCAGCTTTTTTCCTTGTTATGATTGTGAATTGAAATATCCTTTTGGTTTTTGACTGTCGAGACAATACAAGCAACCTGTGGATGTCACATTAGGCTGTAGGAAATTGTGATGCGCCTTTTTTAGTATTTTCTCACATTTTAAATGAAAGAAGTAAAAGAAACCCCATACAGTGTCGATCACTTGGTTCATAGCAAAATGCTAGGGAAGGTCTGAGGAGTGAAACGTCGTAAATAAAAATACAGTGATCAACAGTGTGCAGGACTTACATGTCTATCAGCTGAGCAAGAACAATTGTTGCCTGACTTTTTAATATGCTAAACAATTCATTAATACATTGAAAACTTGAAAAGAAGACTAGATTATGCAATAATGAAAATGACCACGTTGAGTCAGACAGGGAAGTTACGTCAACATGTGTCTACTGGAAATATCTCACTTTATGTATTCAAATGTGGAATTTCTTCCTTCTAACAAATATGGTATTGCCACTAATATGAACTTACTCTTCCTTGTAATGTTTGTTTGTTTGTTTATTTATTTATTTATTGCAGACAAGGATCTTTCTGATTCTCCAGAGTGGAAGAAAAACTGCAGCCTACTCGCAGAGACTCCCGTGCATAAAGCTTTGACCACCATGAGGAAGATGGGGAATATTGTGTAATTTATTCAGAAACCAACATTGTAATGGAAGAAAATATGTACATATTTGTTATTTATAATAAAACTATAGTTAAACGTTTTTCTTGATGCTGCAAATTGAGGTATTAAACTAAGTTACTAAACATTTGACTTTCCTCTATGGGGGTTCCTCAAGTATTTGCATGTCACTTTTGTCCTTGAGCTTTTCTATAAATGCTGCCACCCTCTTGTGTAAAGTTTCCCTCTGGATCCGCCTGAGCTGCTCCATTTCCTCCCGGGCCTTCTGCTGTCGCCTGGCCAGCTCTTTCTCTGATATTGAGTCAATGGTTGCGATATTTTTCATCTGCATGAGAGAGAGGCTGCTCTGGACGTTGCCTCTGTGCCTCACTGAACTGGCGGGTTTGACAGACGGTGGTGGTGCTGATGTCGACCGACTCCGCTCCACCGGTTCAGAGCCTCTGTCGTGACACTGGCGTTTGCTGCCATCAGCTGTTTGAATGTCTCTGAAGTGCGCCTCTGCGTTGTTGTGTTCTCCGATGTCTTTCATAGCGATGTGGACTGTAGCTTTAGGCTCGCAGACTTTTACCATCACGACTCTTCTCTGTTGCTTTACCAGTGAGTCTTTTCTTTGCTGAAGCACTTTGCGAGTGTACCTGTGCTGTTTTTCCAACATATTTAGTTTATGCTGGAGCTCCACATCCTCCTTTTGGTTCAACACCCTCAGATCGTTCTGCAGCACACCAGCTCTTCTGAAACTTTGATCCATTATACAGTATACAACGGCTACAGGGAGAAATGTGTTTTTAAGTCAATTTCTGTCCCTAATTTCTTTAAATCAACGTGAAAGATTACATTTTCTTACCTGATTTCTGCTCAGTGTCGCAGAGTGCTGTGTTACACAGGTGTGTTTGCTGCTATGGCCGTCTCAGCGCATGTATGTAATACAATAGGCCTATTATATACCAACTAAAGTGGATGGGATTGTTGGTAACTGCAAGTGTGCTGTTCATTGTGTACTGTCCCATTCCTTAGAGATTAAATTTCCAGATGGTTTAGGAGGGCAGCCACAGGGACTGGTAGGTTATGCAATCAATAAATAATGACTCACTTTGTGTTAAATACTTCAATAATGTGTTTTCTCTTATTTTGTGCAGCTCTGGTACTTCGGGGAACATGATTGTTCACTGTTTGGGGCTTAGAGTGCTTGGATATTTGTTAAAATTACTTCTAAAATATATTTGCAGAATACATAATCATTTTCTACAGCAGGGTTTGTCATTTCTTTACTGTAATGGTAAACCACCACACATACTTATCAGAATATCTTGAACCAAAACAGTGATTTTGAAAGTATCTGCATGTGTATATCTTTGGTGCTGAGGGATTTTAAACTTACAATAATACATCAGATCCATTTATTGATTATATTTACTTTTATGAATCTAATCTACAAAGAAACTAAAATGATCCAATGAATTTAGTGGACAATATTTCTGATCTGTAGTAGAGTAGAAGTGTAAAGTAGCAATACAATAGAAAAATAATTGCAAATCGAAAATATTAATTGTTAGTTGAAGGAACTTTATTTAACTTGTTTTGCCAGAAAGGTCACATTTAAGGATATTATTGGCCCTAAACTACATCAAATCCTCTTTAAAGTAAGGACATGATCTCAGCGGCCCTGTTGTCTTACTTATAATTGCAATGTTACTTCCCAAGTTATTGTGCAGTATCCCTTTAATGTGCCATGTCTGGTGCCAGAGAGCCAGAGAGCCTGCCCCTCTGGTGGTTTGATCCCTCCCGCGCCAAACTGAAGTCCAGTCTGAGTGATGGCACAACTAAACTTCCCAAAAGCTCAAGTCATCTCGAAGTTGATCAGCTGCTGACATCGTTTGCTGGTAAGTTCATTTAAAAAAAGCAATTTACATGTAACAGTTTCACTTACTGTCACAATATCAGCTGTCCTAAACTGTAATGCGCATGTTCTTCTTCTAATCGTACCAGTAATACAACTCAAACTATATTTTGGATCAATTTAGACATTTAGATCAAATATACTTTTTTCTTCACGTACCCTTTTCTTAACAGAAGTTTTGACTTTACTGCGCACGCGCGTTGCGTAACTGGTAATTACTGTTTAACGTAATCGTGTAACTTCACTGACCCTCGGTCATATCAGAGCCAAACTATTTTATTACCACAGGTTCCTCTTCTCTCTTCTCTTTTTTTACTTTACTCTCAGGAGCCTTCTTCCCTTTTTACCATCTGCTTTTCCTAAATAGAAGAAAGTTCACTAACCTACACAGTTGCACTCTCTTGGCTAGCTAACATGTTGAAGCCATTAGCTCTGCTTCCCATATTCTATGGAAGAGCAAATGGCCCATAATTCGTCTCCATCCACAAGTTTTTTCATCTTCATTCTTTAAAGGTTGTTTCACCCAATAATGAAGAAAATTTGAAATAATTACAGTAATAATAATATCTTTCTGACCACATTTAGCTATGTGGTTAGTTTTGGTTCTATGTGGCCATGCAGGTTTGAAGATGTACTCTGTACACTCTGAGAGTTTGTACAGGAGAGTAGCAACAGTTGAAGGACAGAGGAGGCAGCTGGATGACTTCAGTGATTTATTGAGAATAGCTTGCAGGCAGGTAGAAAGGTATGTACAGGTCCAGGTAAATATTGAAATAACAGCTGCTCGAACATAAAAGCACAAAGCAGGAAACTAGGACGAACTGACCAGCGGTGTAAAGGAACATGAGTTGGGTAAATATGTAAATATCTGGAGGACTGATGAGGAAAGTGGGGACAGGTCAGGAGGGCGGGGAAGGGCAGGTAACTGCAGGACTCATGAGAGAAATGGGAAAAGGTGAGTAGAAGGGTGGGACGTTCAGGTGATGGGGAAAGGAGTCCGAGGCCATCTGGTGGAGGTATGGAAAATGGCCATGAAGGGGCTTTGGGAATTAGAAATGTGGCTGGAGAAGAGGGACAGACTATAATATTGTTTATGAAAAAACATATTTTTCTGCTCAAAATGAATTTGCATGTGTCTGATTTGAAAGTTGGGTTCAGCTGGACTATGAGAATAAACACTGTACAAAGATCCATGTTGGGACATTAATATAACAACCCAAATTAATTGTGGCCTTTTTTTTCTCAATCAAATCACAGTTGCCACTGCTTGGACAATCAAATGCATCACATGCTGCACACTGGAAGATTTTTACTGGGAAACTCCTACCAGACAGTGAGTCTCTAAAACAGCAAAAGTAAAGGCTTGTTTTAAGTGGCTATGTTTATTTTTCAATTGGCAGCCAGATTAAGGCTAGAAAGACGGGCATTGAATCTACATTTTAAAATGTTTAAACATGTTTTTCTTTCTTTCATGGGCCTGGAACAAGCGTTGCTCTAGCTTTGCCAAGATGATGCGAGCGGTGTGTGTTGACGTACCAGGAGGACCAGAGAATTTACTGCTGCGAAATGTCCCAAGACCTCAGCCTAAAGATGGAGAAGTCCTAATTAAAGTTCACGCAACTGCCCTCAACAGGGCGGACTTACTGCAGGTATAATACAATATACATTCTTAAATAGGACAAGTACACTATGATCTCCTCTACTGTCCTGGTAAATGTGGGTTTTTACTTCATGTAAAGTGGCTCCACTACTGCAGTTCTTGTGCAATACATTTGTTTTGTTTTGTTCTCCATAGAGGCGAGGCCTTTACCCACCTCCCCCAGGTGAGAGTGACATCATAGGCCTGGAGGTGGCTGGTACTGTGGATGCTCTGGGCTCAGGGGTGACAAAAGACTGGAAGGCAGACGACAGGGTCATGGCTTTGCTCTCTGGAGGAGGATATGCAGAATATGTAGCCGTGCCTGAGGAGCTTCTCATGCCCATTCCCCCTAATCTGACCCTGAGCCAAGCCGCTGCGATCCCAGAGGCCTGGCTCACTGCTTTTCAGCTGCTGGTTCTAATAGGTACAGCAACCATGTTTGGTTTTTTATAATAGAATATTATATATATTTATATATATTTATCTTCCTGCAGGGGAATATATTATATATATATAATATATTTAAAAAAACTAAACATTTCATTTAAAGTAGCATTTTTATATTGCTGCCACCATGACAAAAACATTACTCACATTTTATCTCATCATTATAATCTAATTAGGTAATGTTTTCTATTACTTTCCACTTCATTTTATACAACCCTAACAATCCTAGAATTATACATGCGCTTGTGTCTTGTTGCCATCTGTGTTCTCTGCCACAGCTCAGGTGAAGGAGGGCGAGGTGGTGCTGGCTCACGCTGGAGCCAGCGGAGTTGGAACAGCTGCCGTTCAGCTGGTTCGTCTGTTTGGTGCCGTGCCCATCGTTACCGCGGGGAGCCCAGAAAAACTGAAGATGACCGAGAATCTGGGCGCAGCAGCCGGGTTTAACTACAAAGAGGAGAGCTTCGCGCAGGGAGTTCATGACTTTACAGGAGGTGAATTGTGCAGCTGTATGGACAGTTCACGGTGCCGCGGGGGACACGACTAATCCGTCACTGTGATGGTTTTGCATTGTTCTTATTCCAGTGATGTATCAAACAGCATGTCCGTGTTATATATGGAGTTTACATTGGATTTTCTCCTCATGTGTAGCCGCAGTAGCAACGACTGCTCATGATAACGACGTATTTCTATTTGTTCCAAACCTTTGTTAATCTAAAACACTTTGTGTACACAGAGGGTTTTGGTGAGAGAAATATAGCTGGCTACAGATTTAAACTTTAAAGGATTATTCTGTTTTGTTTTTACTGTCAACAATTCCCATGCAAATCCTAAAACCAACAATGTGTTAGTCTTCCTCTCAGTACTTTCTGACTTCCCTGTCCCTTTTGCCTATTTGTTCCTACTGAAGACAAAACATCTTTAAAAAACAACACTAGCCACAAATGTATAGTTTTACTTTGCTCTGTGGTTTTTATCGAATGGTACTAGAACAGGGGTAAATACTGTGTAATTGCAATATTGTGGCTTATTGATGCGTTTTTTTACATTTTTTTTTGACACAATGGAGCTCTATGGCACATAGGAATAACATATCAGACTTTGGATACACCAAAATACTTGACTCAGGATCAGTTAAAAGTTGTTTTGGGTATTTTCATTTGTTGACAGTAAGAAAAATATAGAATATCACAGCACATGTCCTTTTACATGTAGTAAATACCTATACAGCCGTCTTGATTGTGTTTTAAATGAATGATATAACATATGGCTATATCACTGATGAGAATTAAAATGAAGAAGACCAAAGACAGGGTGACCCGCTCAGAGGTCAGAGTCCAAACTCCAGATTAAATCCTGCAGAATTCAGTTGAATAACTAATGACACAATGTCATTTCACAGGGAAGGGAGCAAACGTCATCCTTGACTGCATCGGTGGGCGCAACTGGGAGCAAAATGTGAACTCCTTAGCCACCGATGGCAGGTGGGTGCTGTACGGCACCATGGGGGGCCGGGCAGTAGAGGGAGATCTGCTGGGGAAACTGCTTTCCAAGCGAGGCCACTTGCTCAGCAGCCTCCTCCGCTCTCGCAGCCTTCAGGTGAGAATTCAAACCAGACAGAAACGACACATCACCTGTGCTGCCTGTTTCTGTTCACTGTGTCTGCTTTTCCAAAATGAGGAAGTTTGCATGTTAGTTTGACACATCTGTTGCTTTTTGCATGTCTGTCTTTGAGCCGGATCTTGGTTTGCATTTTCCCTTCACAGTACAAAGCAGACCTGGTAAAGGCGTTCTCACACCGAGTGTTACCGTATTTCTCAGACCAGCCAGCCTCCCTGAGGCCAGTGATTGACAGCACATTCAACCTGGAGGACATTGCAGAAGCTCACAGGCACATGGAGGCCAACAGGAACATGGGGAAGATTATCATTAATGTGATTCCACAGAATCAAGAAACTCCGTGATTAATAGATGCAGTAATATTACATATAACTGCTCTGATTTGTGTCAAGAAATCTTACAACACAGTGTTATTTGCAAAATAACAAATGTTTACAATGCTGTTTCTTCTGTAGTGTCATAATAGTGTTATTGACACAGTATTACCCACAACTAAATGTTTATTATTAGAATTGTGTTCATGTTGGAGATAAAAGATATAGCTGTGTAAATCTGAAACTCTCCACAGATCATCATACAAAATACTGTAACACATATCACAAAATATTACAGAAACCATTAAAAGAAACCTGTGGTAAAAGTAGATCTGTTCTCGTGTCATCCATCCATTTTCTATATCTGCGTTAGAGGGGCAGGAGCTGATCCCAGCTGACATTTTGAGAGAGGCCTGGACAGGTCGCCAGTCAGTCCTTTTCTCTCAAACACATTCAAATTTAAATTGACTAATTTGATGAAGGCATGCTGGACTGTAGCATGTGCAATTGTATTATGTCAAAAAATAAAAATGAATGCATTAAATCTTAACCATGTATAATAAGCTCATACAACTTTCCCATAAATTGTTGTTAATGTGTACAATGTAGATTATGTGTAATGCTACACATAAACCTACTTCTTTCATGTTAATAAAAGTTTTATTAATAAAAATGCATCCTGCGCATTTGAAACGCAGCCGCGCTCTCGCAAACCCAACACCGACGCAATAGGGTAACTTCCGGTTTCTAACTTCCTGTTTCGGGTCTGAAGTTTTCTCTCCGGTTCATGAAAAGAGCCTGTCCAAACAGCGGAAATCCGCTTCGCTTTATGGGGGAACCTTTAAGGCGATCAACGGACACATTTCTGACTCTATGAATCGACCGAAAACAACAACATTTACTTATCCAGTACGTAAGGTTTTAACGTGTAACTTCCTCTTTTTACAGGCATGCTAAAGTTAGCTACGCCTGTTAGCAGTTTGTCGTGACTTCACCCCGCGCCGCAGGGTCTAAACATGAACTCATGGAAACCCAGTTATATATTTGAGTAAAACAAACGTATTTGTGTATTTTCTTATTACTAACTAACAATAGATATGAAGTTAACGTAGTGAATATGAGCTGTCTGGACTTTGAGCAGGCTTTACTTCACCCTTCTTGTGATTTGTTTACTTCCCCGCTGAACTCACGAGCCGTTCGGGAAATGACCGGAAGTATTTGTGGTTTTTATTTCACAGTCGCCAAATCCTGAAACATGGACGACCCGAACAGACCTCAGCGAAAGATGTCAACAGCAGGAGACAGCTTGTACAGAGTCCTGGGCCTGGAGAAAGGAGCATCTCCAGAAGAAATAAAAAAGGCGTACAGGTGTGTTTTCTAAAGATGAATTCATTGATGCACCTGTAATACAAGTCATGAGTGCGTTTTCCTTCCTTCATTCAAGTGTTTAAACCAAAGATGTTCAATTCACAATGTTAATTATAACAATTTAGATTGTTAGAGTATAGAGTATGGTTCAGGTACCTTGAAAGTGCTTGAATTTTACTCTTTAAGGTCGTTGAGTGTGTCTGATAGGCGACTACGTGGAGATGAACGTCTTCGTGCTCCCTCGTAGCACTAATAAGATGATAATAAGTGCAAATGTCATCATCGGTCCAGGTACAATTGTGCATTGGTGAGAGAGAGACAGAGCTTTCATAGATTTGCAGATAATGCAGCGTTTGCATGAGTCCTCGTAAGTGTTAAAGTCAGACACGAAGGCAGAGAAGTTCGGCAGTTTACATTTAATAAAAAAAATTCAAGGTACATTACATACATTTGATTGACAGATTAGTCTAAATGCCAAATAATATAAACTTGACGTTCAGTTTGAGTTGAGCTTCGAACTTTTTAAGCTATTAAGGTCACACCTAAAACAGTGTAGTCCATAAATAAGTGAATTACAGTTTTCAGAACAACTTCTCATCCCTTATTTGTGACAACAAAATCATCTGGGTGATAGCCGTTTTTTTAATTTACCAGCATATAAAGGACATATTCCTCTAGAATATTTGAGCATGTTTCTCTTTGTAGCCATATACATGTGTTGTTTGCTTTTGTATTTAAATCTGAATTCCAGATGAACTCTTGTGATTGGATATCAAGTAGTTTTGTTTCAATCGACAGCAATCATTCAATAGCTTCAATGACGATTGCTTATTCCAAAACGTTCCCTGCAGGAAACTGGCGTTGAGGCATCACCCCGACAAGAATCCAGACAACCCAGAAGCTGCCGAGAAATTCAAGGAGATCAACAACGCCAACTCCATCCTCAGTGACGAGAACAAACGGAGGATCTACACCGAGTATGGATCCATGGGGCTCTACGTGTCGGACCAGTTCGGGGACGAAAGCGTCAAATACTACGTCCTCATGTCCAAGTGCTGGTTCAAGGTGAGAGACACGGGGCGTGGTTTCAAAAGCCGGTTTTCCCATAAAAGGAATGTTTCTTTGGTATTTTGGTGCGTAACAATAAACACAGACTACGAGTGTCAAGAATCATATACATCATTTACAACAAAGAATGCAAAACAAATCCAGGGTTGTATGAATGTATTGTAGTCGGCCAAGAAGAATCAAAAATCCTCCAAAAAGCACCTTTGTGTAGTTGAGTTATTTTATATATAAAATAGTACTTTAGGAGGAGTAGGTTCAGTAAGTGACATCACATGCAGTGTGTAGTGACACTCCTCCCCTCTCCTTCGTGTTCAGACCCTCGTGGCGTGCTGCAGCATCTTCACCTGCTGCTGCTGTCTCTGCTGCTGCTGTTTCTGCTGTGGGAGGTGCAAAACGTCCGACCACGGGGACGATTTCGCCTACATGGACCCCGAGGACCTAGAGGCACAGATCAGGGAACAGGACGCAGGTGAGGGACCCAGTTCTTTTGGATTCACTTCAGCTCGTGCAGAAATAAAAGCATATCTTCCAGCTGCTCCCATAGAGGAAAACAAATCACATGGTACCCTTTTTAACGACACGTCAGTAAACTGCACATGAGCACGTTTGTGATTAGCAGAAGCTCGTCGAGGGGATAAGAGCTTCATCAGTTTGACTTCTGATCTGTTATTTTCTGTGGAAAGATGAGCCGTCGCAGGAAAATGTCATTGTTGTAAAGTGGTTGCATTCAGTGTCTAAATAAGGAAGTACTTTTGAGGCAGTAAAAAAATGGGTGTATGTTCTTTTGTAGTGGCGTTTTAACTGAATTAAATGTCTAATGTTTGGTGTCAAACGTTTTGAAAATGTTCTGACTTTACCTCCGGAGGCCGCCATCTTTGTGTGTTTCGCGCCACGACGGCGAGTTGAGTCATGTTGTCAGGAACAACGGTGGGATTGCTCAGTGTTGACATTTTTTGTTTCACAGCAGAAGATCATGTAATAATTATTCAGCCAAGCCCTGCTGCCGCCACTGACACGGCAGGGGAGGTTTTCTCTTCTTCAGGTAAAGTTCACCTGTCCTCAGCTGACTGTGCTGCTTGACTTATCTGGCAAAAAACTGGAAGTATTGTTTCCCCGCGAAGGGGGTTCATTAACACCGCTGGCCCCCGGGCGGGGACTGTGTATTTGTCAAATCTTGTACTAACATTTTACTATTAACACCTTCTTTAATACCGTCCTGCAAGTCCTGCAGAAGGCTGCAAAACCCACTAACCTGTAAAATCTCTTTTAAGGAACTGTGTCCATTATTACTTATAAACAATAACTTTGCTTGCTTACACTCGCCACTGTTGATGATATTAACAATATTGAGCACAATGGTAAAAAATGGAATACTAAAATGCTAAATATCTCCTGGAGTTTATAGAAACAGTGTAGATGTGATGATAAAGGCTTCAAGAGTCTGGAAATTAGTAGTTTAGGTACCTTGAAAGTGCACAGCATGAACCCTGTGTGTTGATTTAAAGCTTTTTGAGCTGGTAATTCCATCTTAAGCTGTTGTGTTTAGTTTGAACATTTGCTCCCCAAAGCTGTATAATCTATAAACGAATGTACGGCATTTGAGGAATATTTCTATGTACTTTTCCCAGAATAACACGGTTCTTTACACCGTTAGTAAAGTGTGTGTGTGTGTGTGTGTGTGTGTGTGTGTG